>MU159451.1:0-27316 GCA_015888305.1 Antheraea pernyi | reverse complement strand
ACTTGTGAAAAAGGATAACGCGAACTTGCCTCCAGCGAGCGCGGTGCATTTATTAGGAAACTTTTTTAAACCAAGTATTTAATACGGATTTAACTTTTTTGTAATAACACGGTCCGTGTCGATCAATGTTTTGGCTACACATGTCGCGATAATGCGAACCTTAGTCGTAGCTCGTTTGTTTTATTGTATTTAGTGTGTACTTTTGTTATACAAGTATATCATTACATATTCAATTTGCTTATCAATATACACAACATACCATACAAATCGAAATAGAAGTTCAAATATGCTAGGGAATACGAGATCATCTGAGGCTGCCAGCCACTTGCGCCCGAGCAGCCGGAGCGCTGGCATCCTGTAACAAAGAAATAACAAATTATTAAAAAAACACACACACAATCAGATCTGACATTTAAATACGACTAGCTGTGCTCGTGACTCCGTCTGCGTGGAGCCTAATGTAAAAAAACAGTGACTAATCTATTCATCATCAGCCTGTAAGAGACTCACTGCAGGGCCATAAGCCTCTTCCCGAAGGAAGATCCAAAGAAGAATCCATTCACTTATATACTTTTCACTCGTACTTAGGTCGCGTCGTCATTAAAATTACAACAACTTTTGATAGAGTGACCCGAATTTAATGAAACCAGGACTAAATGTTAGTTAGTTCTTTATGATTTTATTGGTAAGATTTTGTCATGCATTCAGTATTTTAGCAGAGATGCGTGTTCAAACAGACAGATAGACAGACATCTCTAAATATAATATAATATTATAAAGAGGTAAAGTTTGTGAGTTTGTGACGTTGTAAGCGGTAATCTCAGGAACTACTGAACCGATTTTGAAAATTCTTTTACCAAAACAACTTTTGATAGAGTGACCCGAATTTAATGAAACCAGGACTAAATGTTAGTTAGTTCTTTATGATTTTATTGGTAAGATTTTGTCATGCATTCAGTATTTTAGCAGAGATGCGTGTTCAAACAGACAGATAGACAGACATCTCTAAATATATTAGGCCAAAATAACTATTCCACGCGTACGAAGTCGCGGGCAGAAGCTATTAACTAATTATATTATCTATTCTAATATTATAAAGAGGTAAAGTTTGTGAGGTTGTAGGGGTAATATCTGGGGAGTCGGAAAAAAATTGGTCGAACGAAAACGTTTCTTACGAACGATGACAGATATATGATTGAGTTCTAGAAAAAAGTTGTAGCTTGATAATGCCTACTACCGCCCAAACAAGTGTGCACGGGTCAGCTAGTTTCTAAATATGATTGAAATATATTTTATTACAGACACCTGCTACAAGTTTTTTCACAAAAATCTAAAAAGTACAGACAGATTAGATTTACATTCTTATTATATGTATAGATGTAAAGAAAGAAGATAATATTAAGCCTAGACTGTATTGACATTAAAATGTTGCTTCACGAACATTAATAGATAATTTATCAGCAGATTATCAATTTAAGGTTAGTCAGGTGAATATCAGCTTACTATAATATGTCACTTGTAAAGGTGGTAGAGCCACGCTGAAGCTACTACTGGTTTCAGCATGAATGGGTCGACTCGTCCGGGGTAGCACCACCCTCTCAGAGAAAACCGTCGTGAAGTAACAGTGCTTGCATTGTTGCGTTTCGTTCGGTCAGTGAGAGCGCCGGAGGCCCAGCCCTCTCCTTCCCGTTCCCCCCAAACACAGGCTTGCAACGCACTTGTGACTCCCTTTTTTCTTCGAACTGACTACGCTATTGATCTAGCAAGGTCTTAACAGGTTCACTGGGCAGTTGCGACTCCCCTGGTGGTGCAAGTATCTATGAACGGTGGCGATAACTTACCATCAGGTGAGCCGCCTGTTCGTTTGCCTCCTATGATATATAAAAAAAACACAAAACTGACAGTTTCTTTGTTTACCTAAACCATATTTAATTGTAGATCTTGAACCTACTTTGTTGGACGTAATGCTTGGGCGTTATTACCGAGACAACATTACTGCAGTAAATTGCCATGATAAATTGTTGTAAACGTTTATTCGGCTTATTAAAACGGTCAAGGTGTACATGATCGAAATAACGCAATAAACTGGACTGAGTAAAATTAAATTCTAAAAGATTGTTGATGATAAAGGTTAGTCAGTTGTATTATATGACAGTCTAAATGCGTGAAACAATAAAATAAATACCTTTTAAAACACTTTTATACATAAAAATATAATAAAACGTAGAGTTATATCTCTTACAATATTTTTACATTGTAGTTCACCTATAATACTTGATTGTACCTGTTTAAATAAGTTTGCCTGTTATTGGTCGTCACTTGTATTTTATGCGAATGCGTGCAAGGAGGACAATCTTTTTTGAGTGTGTATACATATGTATATATATATATTTATTGGACACGCCTACCAGATTAAACTGTTTGATGAATCTTATATAGGAGATGTCGTAAGAAGAAGATAAATACAATCCTTTTGTAGTCGGTTAATTAAAATTGGTTTTTCACTTACCAATACTTAAATGAAAAATTCGTTCTATTATATGTCTCAGAAAAGTTTCAGTAATTTTGCAATTGAGATTCTTTTAAATTTGTTCTAATTATTTTTTATCTCTGATTCTAATTGTTTATAATCCTTTTCTTAATTTTCGTTGCCACGTAATTAATTTTATAGTAGTATCATATATTTTCTGAATTTCGTTTTAGGTAAATTAACAACATGTTATTATGTATTATGTAGCTTAAAACGTCTTTAAATTTTATTTACTATTCATACCTCACACTCAGGTTAGACGTATCGCCTTAACTGAAATGACCGTAATTCCTTTTAATACCGGAAATTAACACTTCGTTGCAAAATACGTGAGTCGGTTTTTACGTAATCCGACCAAGTTTATGTTGTAATCTATTTGCCTACAAAATATCGATATCAAAACATTTTTTTTTAATTTTTGTACGGCTTAATACTTTTAATGACTTTGTAATGGAAGTGAAGTACAGTAGAATCTAAAAATGATGATGAGAACAGAAAGTTCCACAATTCATGGAAAAACGCCGCTATCATGGTACCTCGAAGCCTCTCTTGATATACGCTGAATGACCCTGAAATTCGGCATCTCAATTCACTGTGACTGTGGTGGCAATCCAATCAGGTACAGACAACCCACCGATCCTTTTAATTTCTAGATAATATATTGGATGCTTAGAACGCGTCAGATTTAAGAGTCGCACTCTTGTGGGAGTTACACCGTGTATTGACCGTGCAATCGTAAGTAGTCCGGTGAAGCTGTAAAGACCTTAACCGGTCAATAGCATAGTCAGTTCGAAAAAAAAAGACCGTGCATTCAGTCGAACACAGTTGTGTCCACGCTCGTAATTTAAAGAATGCAGTGATAACTATAAAGTGATGATGACACCGCGTCAACCTACGTAGGTTCGAATCTTTACTAATGAGTTGTAAGGGGATAAAAAACATCGTAATGATATGATAATATCGTGGTAGGATTTTTCTAAGACCGTCTAGCATGCATAACGCCTAACAAACTAATACGTACTATAGTTGTACCAATCGTCAAAAATAAAACTGGTGATGTATCCGATATAAACAATTATAGACCGATTTCTCTAGCCACAGTGGCCGCTAAAGTACTGGACAGTCTGCTGAGTGAGCATTTGGACAAACACGTCTCGCTAAATAACGCTCAGTTTGGATTCAGGCCCGGTCTTTCCATCGAGAGTGCTATCCTGTGCCTCAAGCGGACTGTGCAGTATTACACGAGTATAAAGACCCCAATATATGCTGTTTATCTTGATTTATCGAAAGCCTTCGATCTGGTTTCGTACGATATTCTTTGGGATAAATTAAGGCATGAACCTTGTCTACCTGGAGAAATCGTGTTATTGTTTATGTATTGGTATAAGAACCAAAAGAACATTGTAAGGTGGGCAGGTTCTCTTTCGGAGGAGTACGGACTGAATTGCGGGGTGAGGCAGGGGGGACTTACCTCTCCTACGCTCTTCAATCTGTACGTTAACCGACTGATTGACGAGCTCAGCAACACCGGCATTGGGTGTCATATAGACGGAGTGTGTATGAATAACATCAGTTACGCAGATGATATGGTGCTGCTGAGCCCTTCCATCGGTGCTTTACGAAGGCTCTTGAAAATTTGTGAGACCTACGCGGTGGTTCATGGACTTAAATATAACGTGGGAAAGAGTGAAATAATGATTTTCAGGCCGGATAACAAACGATATACTCTCGTTCCGAATTTCACTTTATGTGGTACAGCTCTAAACAAAGTCGAGCAATTTAAGTATTTGGGCCACTGGGTCACCGAGGACCTTAAGGATAATGTGGACGTGGATAGGGAGCGCAGGGCGCTGTCTGTCCGATGCAATATGTTGGCCCGTAGGTTTTCCCGGTGTACAGAGACTGTTAAGTTTGCGCTTTTTAAAGCGTACTGTCAGTCCTTTTACACTTGCAGCCTGTGGGTTGACTATACGCAGCGGGCATACAGTGATTTGCGCGTTCAATATAATAACGCTTTCCGGGTGCTGATGGGTCTGCCGCGCCACTGCAGCGCCTCCGCGATGTTCGCGGATGCTGATATTGACGGCTTTGCGGCGATCATGCGCAAACGGTGCGCCTCTATCATGCGTCGCATGCGTGACAGCCCCAACAGAATACTACGTGCGCTGGTGGACCGGTGGGACTCTCCGATGCTGGCTCGCTGGATACGGCTACATGCAGTCGTACAGTGAATTTCCACCATCACCGGAGGTTCCACTCGAACCTACCACTTAATGTTATATCCTGTGTTCTGTGTTTTTGTTTATAATTTATTTTTCTGTTTTATTATTATTACTATCACTAATTTTTTAAACCTGTAATTGTACCCACAAATATGGATGTAACGATGAGTCCGAAATAAATGATATTATTATTATTATAACCCCCTAGTTATAAATTAGTGGTCAACCTATGTATGATCCGGCATCTGTACTTGACAGCCAGTCACCCTCTAGTTAGTTTAGCGTGTTTATAGAAAGGCTAAAATTTGTAAAGTATCAAAAAAATATATACAGTGTAATTTCTTTTTAACGAATTTCTTGGGACCAAGTTTTTTTTTATAAAGTGTTTTCGTTATGCGGAGGCAAGAGAACAAATAAATGATGTTGTAGTAAACCAACCAAATTGAAACTAATTTCTAGGTTATAGAAAGTTTTTCGTTATAACGAACGACGTTATAAAAAGTTTACACTGTACTCATAACTATAGACTCTAAAATATAAAAAGCGATATAAAAAATTAATTAAAACCAATAGTTACACGAGTTATATAACAAAAAAATGTCGGACGAAGCTGATAACGAATTATAATATCAGATTTTTTCTCAAACCCCGACTGTAATGAAATTAATTCACATGCAAAACACCTTTTTATATATAAGACTTACAATACTGTTATGAAATAGAGAAAGACAGAAACGTTTGATCAATATGTTACATAAAAACGTGAATTTATTTCAATAGCAAACAGTAACATTGAAGTCGGTCCAAATTAACTTCGCGCATCGACTCATTGTTTCAGTGTTCTTTTAATAGCCGGCAGTGAATCTGTCACAGTGAACAATTCCACTGATTGAATTTACATTGCGTTACAGTTACGATATACATACATATTTACGTTTATGTGCATTATTGATATTCATAGTAAAAAGCGTATCTGATGTATTTTATAATTGATGAAGATTATATAATAAAATTGAAACACTCTTACCTAAATAACTCTGAATAACACTGATTGGCATAGCGATTAGTTAGTTAAGTAACATCAAATAGACAACGAACAAATATTTGATATCTATTTTTATGTGTTTTTGTTTTTAATTTATCATATCCGCAAGACTAAAGTAAATCTGGAAGTTATATAACTGACAAGGTCCATAACCTCGAGTTTTCACTGCCAATTGTACCTAAATTCCGTTTAACTACAAGTTGATTATTTATTTATAAATTTGTGAATTTAATACGTGACGTATATTAATTACCAGCTTCTGCACGTGACTTCGTCGGCGTGGAATAGTTACTTTGGGTTAAGGCTAACACGCAGCGGAAGCTCCCAAAAGGACAAAGAAACTCGATTGAAACATACTTCATTGCTGCTCCGCTCCTATGGGTCTTAGCGTGATGATATATAGCCTATAACCTTCCCCGATAAATTAGCTATATAACACAGGAAGAATTTTCCAAATCGAACCAATAGTTCCTGAGATTACCCCCTACAACGTCACAACGTCACAAACTCACAAACTTTACCTTTTTATAATATTAGTATAGAAGTAAAGATAATATAGAAGTATAGATTATAGTGCATTTAGTGACTAAAACGATTCATGGACATTTTATTCAACTTACCTATGAAAGTTTAACAAGTGACATTCTCAGTAGATTACAAGAGTATTCTGAAATATTATAATTTATTCTTATAAAGTGACAACCAGAAAAACGGGACAAGTTATAAATAAAACAAAGAATATTAAACATAATTCTTACAAAGGTAATACGTATCGTGAGGTAGGTAAGAATTTATCTACACGGAAAGTTTAAATGTATATCATTTAGTTGTGGTTGCGATCTCATTTCACGTACACTGAACCCGAACTGAGTATTTCGGGAAGACATGTTCAATATCCAACTTTTCACACTTTATTTACTCCAATTCCCCTTTATTAGATTTCGGTCAGTGGGGAAAGTGTTTTTTAAAAATGTTTGCAAGGTATTATTGGTGCTGTGGTACATAGGAGAAGTTTCCAGAAGCATAAGTAGATGTTGTGGTCGATTTAATGTGTAAAAAAATCATACTCTGATTCGGCTTTGGTTCAGTAATAATTTATGTAACTGTGAATGAAGAATGCTAGAATAATATCTTCAAGATATTATTAGATAGCCCCATTAGTTTTGTATATATAATAACTAGCGGGCCCGGCAGACATTGTCCCGCCCTGATTATAAGAAAATCCTTGACAAATTATATACCAAAACATTCCTCATGAATCACTTTATCTACTGGTGAAAACTGCTTGAAAATCCGTTCAGTAGTTTTTGAGTTTATCGCGAACAGACAGACAGACAGACACGGTAGGGGACTTTGTTTTATACTATGTAATGAAAATACTCTTTATATCCACATATTCTTTGAGTGTAATATAGTTATACAATGAGTAACTATCTATGAGTACTATAGGTTATTTTTGAGTTATTATCATCATTTTTTATACACATATACGATTATTGCTATTGAACATAAAACTACCATCTTTGAAATCTATTTTATAGTACATTTTTTTAATAATGTGATAAAATTAATATGTACTATGAGTATGTAATAAGCTCCTGTTATTTAGAAGTTATATGTATATAGAACTAGCTGAGCCCGCGACTCCGTCCGCGTGGAAATTAATGTGTAAAAACAATGACTAATAAAATCATTTGAATGTATGAAGTCCACTAACTTATCTACTTTTCTCTCTTACTTAAGTCGTGTCGTCATTAAAATTAGAATACCTTTTGATAGAGTGAACAGAGTTGAATGAAACCAAGACTTGATATTACTCGATAATGTTATGTTATTTTCTTGGTGAGGTTTTATCGTGAACGCAGTACTTTAGTAGTGATACGTTCAAACAAAAAGGCAGACAGACATTTCTAAAAATGATTAAAATGCAAATAGTTATGCATTTCATTATAATGTAATCACAAACACCTGCAACCTAAAAACTACATACACGGTAGATTTATATTTTTATTGAAGTAAAACTTCTTTATCAACGTTGGGAGGAATTTTAGAGCATTTCTAAAGGTGCGCTCACAATGATTCGATTCCGTAGAATGTAAACCATATATTTCAGTTATCATAAGCCATTAATTTCAAAAATATACAATAACGATAACAATAATAGTAATAATTCTATTATAATTAATATAATATAATTGATGAAATTCTATTATAATCTTAGTAACAATAAGGTAAAATAATTGAATTATTTGTATCCATTTTTATAATAATAAAAGCCTTTTGCTTAAACTTTATCTAATTTAGCTTTATTTGACCAATTTCTTTAAAGTTGTAAATATAGTAATCATTTTTCAAAAAATGATGTCATAAAGAAGTTCCACTTTTTACGTGTGTGCACTGATACACGCACGTATTTTTTATATGTATAAGATATATTTTCAATACTCTTTCTCTTTCATATTCCATCTGTTATAAATATTTGAAATTTTAATTCCACAGAATTACCTGTTGACTTAATTACATTATCAGAAAACTCGTAACTGTGAAATGTTAATTTTATTATAAAAAATACTGATAAAAGTAATTGATCAAGTTAACCACGACACTGACATCTCAAACGTGAGGACGCATAATTGTTGTTTGTTAACTATGAGTTATATCGCTAGATAATATATACACATATCTAAATAAGTAATATGAGTTCGTGACTTACCTCAGTAATAAATCTTTACCAAGTTGTCGGATATTTTATAGGATCATATTATTACTCACTACAACAACGTTTGTTATGACCTAGTCAGCCTTTACAACTTCACCGAACGAGATACCCACAAGTTATTCCAACACAACGACGTATAACAATAAAATTATTATGTCTCTTGTCTATAAAACTCCAACGCTTGAAGCAGCTTTACAGCATAATTATGCATATTAAATTATCCATAATTAAAGGTTCTTCTCATGGTGACCCATACGACAAATAGCGAGTTGTTAAAGTTTTAGACACAATGGATATATCTACGCAACTATAAACATCCTGGTACCAACAGAACACAATCGTATGTGAAAATTATTACCAAGTTAACTTGAGGTTATAACGACCTTAATAAACAATGGGACATGCGATGTCAGAATTATCAAACCTGAACAGTTAAAATGTATATTTATTTACATTGTATTAAACAAAAAATACGATTTGTAGGGACACATTAATACTAGAGTTAAGGATATTTGTGTTTTATATTTAACGTCGATATTTCCAATATAACGCTAACGTAATAAACCTTTTCGGTGTTATTACAAAAACGTTAAATACGTATTGAATACATTCTTTAAAACGGTTTCAAATTAAATGCACCGCGGTCGCTGAATGTTCGCCATCTTGCTCTTTTGTCTCTCTTTGGTTACGTTAGGTTAGACTTGCGACACAGGTGCTCTCGGGGCACGGTTGCTTTGGGAGTTACCTGTGTCGTATAGGGAGCCAGTGGCAGGGTGCCATCATTGTGGCTACGCGATGGACAACGCGCAGCATACATTAGCAGTTTGTCCCGCCTGGGACGTGCCACGCCGGGAACTCGACGCGGCCATAGGCCCGGATCTCTCGCTCTCAACTGTCGTCTGTAAAATGGTTGAGAGCGAGACCGGGTGGAAGTACGTCGCTTCATACTGCGAGGCAGTTATGCTCTCTAAGGAGGCGGCGGAGAGGGAGAGGGATCAGACCACCAGGCTCATCTCCCGCGGCCGACGAACACGGCGGCGACGGGTCGGAGACGATCTAATGCCGCCGTAAAGAGCCTGCGGGCGACGTGACGCCCGAGGGGTCTACTATCTTGACCCACTCATACCGCAGAAAGGGCCCCTTATGAGGAGCCGGCACTTGCCGGGTGAGCAGACGAAGTCCGTAGGCAGTACCTGCTCCCCAGCCAAATAGGTGTAAGGAAGCACCATGGGGTTTTAGTCCGTGCAAGTCGGACATATCCCACCCTCAGCTGCCTGGCTAGGGTGGATATCCGTAGTGATTTCCCAATGTAAAAAAAAATGTTAGACTTGCGAAAAAGGATAACGCGAAATTGCCTCGGGCGAGCGCGGTGCATTTAATTCGAAACCGTTTTAAACCAAGTATTTAAATTTTTTGGAATAACACCGCTTAAGTCTATAATATAATCCTATTAAAGTGTAATAGATAGTAATTCTAAGTAATCTATACTAATATTGTAAAGAGGTAAAGTTTGTGACGTTGTAGAGGGTAATGTCAGGAACTACTGGTCCGATTTGAAAAATTCTTTCAGTGTTATATAGCTCATTTATCGAGGAAGGTTATAGGCTAGGATCATCAAGCTACGACCATTAGGAGCGGAGCACTAATGAAGGATATTTACAAAGCGGGGTATTTTCCTCTTGAGAGAGGCAGAGGCTAGTAAATCATATCTAAGTCATAAGGACTGCCAACAGAAAAGAAAACTCAAAATGGAATTTGGAATCAGAATGGAATGAAACAGTGTTCTTTTTTGAAAGTTTTTAATCAATTATGATTAGCCTATGACTTTACTTTCATAATCTAATTGAATTGAAATTAAATTGAAATTAAATTGAAATTGAATTAAATTGAAAATAATTAACATTATTCTGGTTTTCACATCTATTGACACTGTGCAGTAATGATGTACCTACACTTTTATACAGTTTATTATATGGTTACACAAGTTCAATACAAAATATCGATATTACATGCACACAAGCGCAATACATCACAAGCAAGTCGATAACGCATAACTAGCATGTTGAGGTCATCGGTGACGCGCACCCATAAGTGCTACCAAAAATCGCTCAACGCGAGTAAAGAATTTTCTTTTCAAATACCTATAATGCTACTGAAAGACACTTTGATTAATAAGTGAGGTCACTCGAGTATTATAAACAGGCTAAGTCCGGGGAAGATTATTTAAAGCCTGCCGTTTATGTGTAAAATTAGATATAGAGTAAAAACATCAATGAAACACCTACGCGTTAATATCTTACACAATATTAACACATTTATAGGATTAAGATGCAAACAATAGTGTTGTGTACGTCTGATTAACGGTGAGCTACAAAATATGTATATTTATCGAGACGTCATCATGCTTGTCGATATAAAACTATTGTGATTGATTGAATTCACCGTATTATGTGTAGAGTTATTAAATACGTCGAACCATAGCTGCGGGGACTTTGCCCCATTGAATATGTTCTGAGCTTTATATCAGGAAGTCCCAAACTGAGTTCCGTAGAATAGTCATCAGGGTTTCGGCAATTATTTTTTTTATATCATAGGAGGCGATAGAACAGGTTGGTCATGCTATTAAGCATGTTAACATATGCATGTTAAATGATCACCGCCGTCCATAGACTTGTCAACGTAGGCGTTGTTAACCTGAGTATATGGGGAGGGGGAAGGGGAAGGAAGGTGGGCCTCCGGCGCTCTCACTGACCGAACGAAACATAACAATGCAAGCACTGGCACTTCACGTCGGTTTTCTGTGTGAGAATGGTACTACCCCGGGCGAGCCGACCCATTCATGTTGAAACAAGTAATAACTTCAGCGCGGCTCTATCCCCTAATACAAATATTATTTCGAAATAGCGCATATTATGTGATAAGAATACTTTTATGTAAAAAGGTAGTTAGCAAGCATTCATCTCGGACTATGTATGGCCCAGGAGCGCACGTAGCCAGAGACAATGCACGAATAATGTAGTTCCAATTATATTACACATTTCTTTAAAAAAATGTTCTTATATATATTACACTGTTGATTTATAATCATTTGATACGGGGTTCCATAAAATAAAAGGTTGGTGTACCAAATGGTTGGTGTACCGATATCTTTAAAGTTTAGGAACCCCTGCTCGATATCTAGCAGTGGCTAGTATTCTGAAGTGTATAATCAATCTAAAAAGATAAACTTAATTCCTTCCTCCCCTTTGAACGATACACGCGCTGAGTTCCTATGCCACAGATACAAGATAACCTCTATTTCGACACGAACCAAAATGTTTCGTGTTGAAACAAGTAATAACTTCAGCGCGGTTCTATCCCCTAATACAAATATTATTTCGAAATAGCGCATATTATGTGATAAGAATACTTTTATGTAAAAAGGTAGTTAGCAAGCATTCATCTCGGACTATGTATGGCCCAGCAGCGCACGTAGCCAGAGACAATGCACGAATAATGTGTTCCAATTATATTACACATTTCTTTAAAAAAATGTTCTTATATATATTACAGTGTTGATTTATAATCATTTGATACGGGGTTCCATAAAATAAAAGGTATTTGGTTGGTGTACCGTTATCTTTAAATTTTAGGAACCCCTGCTCTATATCTAGCAGTGGCTAGTATTCTGAAATGTATAATCAATCTAAAAAGATAAGTTTAATTCCTTCCTCCCCTTTTAACGATACACGCGCTGAGTTCCTATGCCACAGATACAAGATAACCTCTATTTCGACACGAACCAAAATGTTTAGAATATTCGCAACTAGGTCTTTGCCGTATCTGTGTAAACTGTCAAATCGTCTTCCTACCAGAGACCTTGTCAAAAGCCGGTATGATAACAAAAACCGGCGGTTTTTACTCTACTATATTCACCATAAGCCATAGCTTTGTCATTTTTGTGTTAGAAAAGACTATACTAATAAATTAATGGGCATTGGTTGAATTGGAAACCTGTAAATAAATATTATAAAGGATACTAAATATACTTATAGTTTAAAAAAAAAAACAACAGTTATTTCTGTTAACATTTATAAAAACGTGATCGTTCTTTAATTTAAACATACATATTTAATAAATGAAAATATATAAAGTAATTTCCTGTAAAAAAATAACTAATTCAATAGATTTCACTAATAACAAGTTGTTAAGACCGGTTTCAATAGTCGATCTAAAATTATGCAACGAGAAATGTTTCGTTTTTCTTAGCCACAACTGTGCATTACATTTGATCCGGCAAGTTTATTTATTACCATTTTATACATTATCCGTACATCAGTCGGGGAAAAGAGTTTTACAATTTCTGACACTTCTAGTACCCTAACCTCAGTAGGTAGTAGTACTTCTGTAGAGCCACGCTGAAGCTATTATTGGTTTCAGCATGAATGGGTCCGCTCGCCCGGGGTAGTACCACCCTCTCACAGAAAACCAACGTGAAGTAACAGTGTTTGCATTGTTGCATTGTTGGTCAGTGAGAGCGCCGGTTACCCACCTACCCTCCCCTCCTCTCTCCAGCACCTCCTCTACCCACTCCCCTTCCCCCAAACAAGCTGGCAACGCACTTGTGACTCCCTTGGTGTTGCAAGTGTCTATGAACGGTGATGACCACTTAACATCAGGTGACACATCTGTTATTTCGCCTCCAATTATATAAAAAAGTAAGTTTAATATAATGTTTTTATCTTCACAAAAACATTCATCATTCAACATTTGAAGCGACGATGGCTTAGTTGATAATGTGTTTGGACAACGCGTCGACGTAGTAGTCTAGCTGAGTCGGAGTTTTTGGGTAGCATGTAGTCGTAGCGTGGTGGTAGGTCTTTTTTCTGTATGGCTAGCTACCACCCTCACGTTAAAAACCTAACGCCAAGCACCAGTCGGTGTGTTCTGGCAGATGCACTTAAGAGCCAGTCCCCTCCAGGTTTATTGTGTTTCCCATCTAAGACCAGATCGTTATTTCACATCAGAAGATGAGATTATAACGCTAAAACTTATAAAGTACTAGCCTCTGTCCGTGACTTCGACCGCGTGGAATGGTTACTTTGGGCTAACGCTAACAGGCAGTGGATGCTCTCAAGAGAAAAAAAAACCCCGATTTTGAAACATTCTACATTGGTGCTCCGCTCCTATTGGTCTTAGCGTGATGATATATAGCCTATAACCTTCCGCGATAAATGAGCTATATAACACTGAAAGAATTTTTCAAATAGTACCAGTAGTTCCTGAGATTATCCCCTACAAACAAATTTACAAACTTTACCGCTTCATAATATTAGAGTATAGATTTTATAGATTAAAAAAAAAAAAATACAGACGAATTGATAACCTCCTCCTTTTTTTGAAGTCGGTTAAAAAACAAGTTCGATAGCGACGAAAAAAGTTTTGACTATGGATTCTTTTTTCAAAATCTATGAATACGTTTCAAAATATATCACAAAACTATGGGGAATTTCTTAAGATTTCTTGTAGCTATAACGCGGCCGGAGTTAACGTGGGGTTACCTTTCTACCCTTATAATCTGATCCAAAATAGCCACGGCGTAACAAACTCATATTCGTTATTATAATGTTAGTTAGGATTTACTACCGTATATAACCGCATACATAATATATCTATAAATAAAATCTATTCTTATTCTAAATAGAGTATATTATTAATACACGTGATTCACACCGACGTAAAGAGTTATTTAATGTACGTAGGAAGAATAAATAAACTCATAGATTGCCTAATCAACGTTTTATTACTTTATTTACAGATTCAGTTAATAGTAGTTTTTATACGTATAATACTGTTCCGATGATGGATAACCAGAAAACTTATCAGATCAGGTTAATTATATGGTGAAATATGTCGGTAATAAAAACATATTGTAAGATGAAATTACTTTTTGCAAGTGTTTTTGTTTTTTTAAATTTCACAATGGATTTTGATACTGTTTTTGTATCATTTGGAAAATATCTTACGTATACCATACATGAATATTATATTTACGGATAGTAGTCATAAAATTACTTTTCGAGCGGTTACATTGCGAATGCTGGCTAAAACCTTACGAGATATATCAAAAAAGTATACAACAAAATTACATATTCAAAAAATCCTTACAGGAAAATACGGGATACGGGTGTTAATAAATAATAGATTATCAGCGAATTTCTAATTGTGAATTAATTTTTATTCAGCGAAACTTGGGAATGTAATGTACACGTACATAAAACAATATATACGCGTAACATAAAACAAGTTGTTTATATAATACATAATAAGGTAGTTATTTTGTAAACTGAATTTTTTTATTATCTTACAAATTCTTATTTTATATATATATTTATTGAAACGAAGAATAATCGTGTTTGTATCAAGTGTAATATCGCGTTGACATCAACAAAAAATTACGTTTTATACGTATTTCAAGTGAACCAACCAAAAGATATAATTTATGTTAATATTGAATGCTAATTTCGATTGACGTAAATGTGTGTTGGAATTAAAAAAAACATCTCCGATGGCGCACGACGTAAATTTTTATCAGCGAACACATCTTAAGGAGTTGCAAAAATTATCGTCTAATTACATATTGGTCTTTAAAGCAAGAGTATTATAATTTGTTGACGTCATCGGGATATATCGCCTTATTCTGTAATATTTACTATTGAAACGTACTAAGATAATTTAAAACGTGTAGTTGGTTTTCTATAAAATACCTCCTCAATTGTAGTCGTTGTAAACTGTTATCATGTGTGTTATTTCACATAAACTAGAAGACAGTTACTATAACTTTATTACTAGAATCAAAATAATGCCAATTTATTCTTAAGCGAAACAAATAAATAGAAAAATATAATGGTTGTACTACATTTCCCTAAAATCTACTTATATTTTTTACAAGATATGTAGGCATGATGTGTGGGGCGGTTTCTCAGGTAGACAGCAGGTTCGATCCCTGGCCGCCCCTACCATGCGGCGGACGGTACACCGTGGGGTTTTAGTCCGTGCGAGTCGGACATAACCCACTCTCTCCCCCGAGAGGGTGGCGTATCCATAAAGGATTTCCCCACGTAAATAAAAAAAAAAAAGGCATGATGTGTGATTCTTTGAACTAAATTATGATCATCGTTGTTGGCGGAATTTTTTAATTGTTCGTTCGATAAAAGGAGTGGTGGTCACAAAGAGGAAAATTTCGAAGATTCAAATTAAGGACAAAAAAAATATATATAAATATTTAGTTGTTATTATATCTTAACTTAAAAAGTAAACCTACGTCAGATGTATAAACGTGCCTTTAAGTAAGATAGTATTTTGATATAACCAGGAATAATAATATTCCTTTATTCTAACGATTATAAATGTGAATGGGAGTTTGTTCGTCAATTTTTTGTTTGTTACGCTTGCTGCCAAATAATAGGTCAGATGTACATAAATGCGAACAAAGCCGCGGACAAAAGCTAGTGTAGGATAAGTTGAAATTTTAATATATATAAACGAATGATTTTAATGTTTTATTACAATCGTGTTCCGTAGGTAATGAAATAGCATCAGATAACACAGGACAAATGACCCCCGTTTTAAGGTAAAGTCATAGCCCAATACACAAAATACTTCTGAGTGTACTTGCATAATTCCTACATATTTAATACCTATATAATTGACATAACATTTGTTGCCATGATATCAATATTCTTTATAATAAAATAATTTGATTTATTTTAATAAATAGTAAGTAAACAAAATAAATAATAGTTTAAAAAAACACGCTTTCATAAAAAAATCATCTAAAAAACAGAAAATAAAATTTAATAAATTTGGATTAAGATTAGTGTAAATTAGAAATAAATGTATATTTTTGTAATAAGTGATAAAAAAATGATAATGTCCTGCAATTATCAGTATTTTTATAATTTTTTTATCATATTTTATTCTAATCTTAATCCAAATTTTTTTGTTGTTATGTTTTTTTAGTTATTAGTATTTAGTTAGTTATTATTTATTTTTAATTTTTTAGTAAAAAAAAATTTACTTTTTTTTCGAATTATTGCATTGTCATCGACCTTTAACAGGTGTGCAAAGTTTGAATTAAATCTGATCGTTCAAAGTAGGACAAAATCGAGCTCAAAGGGGTCGGTTACAAACATACATACATACAGGTGAAGCTAATAAAAGCGTGATAAAAACAATAGTAACAATACGGAGTTACCTTGGACAGATTAGAATATGTCCATCTTCATTTTTCCTTAGGCGAATTATATTAGTATAAGTAGGTCCACCGTTTATTCTACATTACAAACACTGGGTATGCAACCCATACATTAACAGAGTACTCTTTAATTTGTCTATTGCAAATTGTTCATCTAGTAGAAGAATACATATAAAAATAAGAACTTAAATATTGAAATTTAAACAGGACTTTTTTGAAACATTGGTCAGAATAAGGATGGAAAAGTTGAACGGTGACCCAACGAGGCAGCCATGACGTCAATCTGCCCATAAATGGCTAATGGACGAGTAAAAAATGAGACGAGGGTTATCTGATCTACTGGTTAAAAAAGTATCGCTACGGAGAAATATAAAAGTAATTATTAAACACCGTAATAAATTTTAAGACAGTATTAAGGCTAATGAAATACATAAAGCAAAAATACATGGTTATAAAGAAAACAGTCATCATTTGGAAGTATATAACTATAACTTAATTATCTATAGTAATATTATAAAGAGGTAAAGTTTATGATGTTGTAAGGAGTAATCTCAGGATCTATTAAACCGATTTTGAAAACTCTTGTACCAATAGAAAGCCACGTTATTTGTTAGTGTCATAGGCTATATATTAATACGAAAAATAAAAAGACTTTTTGTAGTAGTCGCATTTGCAAAGTCGGAATAAACTGTCGAATGAAAACGTTTCTTCCGAACGATGAATGAGATAACCTTAACAATGAGAGATATATGATTGAGTTCTAGAGAAAAGTTGTAGAGCTTGGTAATGCCTACAAAAAAGTCAACGAGAGCATAGGTCTAACTTTTATATTTAAGTCACAAAAAGTTTATAAATGCTTACCGCCCAACGAAGTAGGCACAGGCACAGGTCAGCTAGTAATTTATAAAGACAAACAAGAAAAAAATATCGTGATTCCCCTTTTTTTTTATTTACACGCGTCATATTTAAATATTCTGTAACATGCGTCACACAATATTAAGATGAATCTAATTACACTATACATCGACGGTTTATTGCGAAAACCTGCTAAATAACTTTTTCTTTAAAAAATCTTTTAAGCCATATACTATTTATGTATTTCTGTTTTTGAGCTTTAATACCAGTGAAACAGACCAACTGTTACCTTAAACCGTTTCGAAAATAATTCATTCAAGTATTCAAGAATCAAATTTTCATGACTCAATATCTCAAAACTTTGTCTACTGCGTTTATCAGATTTTCGCAGTGAGCCCTCGATATATTTAAATCTATCAGGCCTTTAGACTATAGAGTGAGCCAAAGAAATAAATATATACTCATAGGAATGTAATACATACTTGAAAAATATCATCCTCTTCTGCGCATTTAGGTAAAACAATAATTCTTCAAAATTATGTACGCAGAAATTATAGTATTAACAAAAAAAACTTTACTGCTTACTTCGTCTGCGTTGTTCATTATATTACGTGCAGAGGGAAAAAAATGTTAAAAAAATACTTTGGTTACGAATTTTTTTTCTAAACAATGTTATCTCTCTATTTCATCACGACACTGAACGCGAATTATTTATAAAATCGTTTCTTATAACTTTAATAACATCATATTATTAATCGCAATAGAAAGTTGTTAAGGCCATGACAGGCCAATAGTCAGTTCGAGAAAAAAAAATCACAATAGATCATTACTGGTCGCAGTGATACAAAATTAAAGGCCTGCATAGCCCGGTTTTTAGAATAAGAATAACATCATATTAGAAGATGATATCGTGAAATTATGATCGTGATAAGGATCATGTGTTAGGCACTTAAAATTGATTGAATTTACGTGACACCCACACCCTCGATATATTTAAATCTAGCAGGCCTTTAGACTATAGAGTGAGCCAAAGAAATAAATATATACTCATAGGAATGTAATACATACTTGAAAAATATCATCCTCTTCTGCGCATTTAGGTAAAACAATAATTCTTCAAAATTATGTACGCAGAAATTATAGTATTAACAAAAAAAACTTTACTGCTTACTTCGTCTGCGTTGTTCATTATATTACGTGCAGAGGGAAAAAAATGTTAAAAAAATACTTTGGTTACGAATTTTTTTTCTAAACAATGTTATCTCTCTATTTCATCACGACACTGAACGCGAATTATTTATATAATCGTTTCTTATAACTTTAATAACATCATATTATTAATCGCAATAGAAAGCTGTTAAGGCCATGACAGGCCAATGTCAGTTCGAGAAAAAAAAATCACAATAGATCATTACTGGTCGCAGTGATACAAAATTAAAGGCCTGCATAGCCCGGTTTTTAGAATAAGAATAACATCATATTAGAAGATGATATCGTGAAATTATGATCGTGATAAGGATCATGTGTTAGGCACTTAAAATTGATTGAATTTACGTGACACCCACACAATGGTAGACCTCTATCATTTTATTTATATTAATGAATATGATTACTCAAAATAAATAAATGATATTCAAGTACATGACACTTGTAGTCACTAGTTGGCTCATTTTTAAAAGTAACCCTATCCTCATAGCATTTAGAGCGTATTTCTAAAACGCCTGAGCAGTAATTTATTGGTTTAGTGGTTCTAGGTTTAATGAGTTTTCCATGTTAAACCACATCGACATTTAACGTCCGATGAAATTACAATCAAACGCTATAAAGTATTAAACAAAATCAAGAAAGAATGATCCATAAACTTCCGAGCATAAAGATGTAAAACGAAGATTAATGGAATCTCCTTATTCTCGTTATTTACTTTTCTTTCCATTCCGCTTAACATTTAATTACTGTTTACGCAACGATTGATATCAGAATACTGTCATGTACATTGTTAAGACCTTAATTACTGACAACAACAATACACGACATGTAACTTTATTATAACGTTATTACGACAAATTCTAATAATGTACCTAATCGATCTACCTAGACTATAAGATCAGTGGACTGTAATTAAACTATAATCATAATTTACAGATACCATTTCGATTAGGTACATTATTAGAATTTGTCGTAATAACGTTATAATAAAGTTACATGTCGTGTATTGTTTTTAATTACAGTCCACTGATCTTATAGTCTAGGTAGATGCTACCGGGTAAATACTCCTGTTTTGTATAACCAGGGTTGCAAGATATACTTGGAAAAATATCCAACACGTAACCAACGGCTCCCCGCAACCTTTATAATATCATCGGTCCATCTGGTGGGAGGCCGTCCCACGCTGCGCTTTCCGGTGCGTGGTCGCCACTCTAGGACTTTTTTGCCCCATCGCTCATCAGTCCTTCGAGCTATGTGCCCTGCCCAATTCCAGTTCAACTGTGATATTTGGTGAGCTATGTCGGCAACTTTAGTTCTCCTACGGATCTCCTCATTTCTGATTCGATCACGTAGAGAAACCCCGAGCATTGCTCTTTCCATCGCTCGTTCGGTGATCTTGAGCTTTCTTATGAGGCCCACAGTTAGCGGCCACGTCTGAGTGCCGTAAGTCATCACTGGCAACACGCATTGGTTGAAGACTTTAGTCTCCTCCCTTGAACAATCGCTGTCTACCACAAAACATTCCTCTCAACAACCACCATAATCTTACCTCATTCACTAATCCATCTACTCTCCGGTAAGAGTGTCTGGCAGCAGCGATCTCTTATCTACCTACTGCGCTAGCCAACCCATTTGCCAAGCGTGGCGAGTATGGCAAATCCACCACATTATATTTAGATACGTGAAATTAATCATATGTGGCCTAGATATTGTGAGAAATATATAACTCAACCTTTACAACATTAAGAGATAATTTACTTCAACTATTTATTATACATAACTGCAGAGTTAGTATTATAAACAGTGCACAGACCATGTATATTGTAAATCAACGAATTCATGAGAGTTGCAACCTGTCCGGACCATCAATCGGAGGCCCCCACTCCTCCTCCTCCCCCCGCTCCAAACGGTCGGCGATCACTTAACATCAGGTGACCAACATGATCGTTTACCTCCTATGATATTAAAAAAAAAACATCGTTTGCCACCTATTACATAAAAAAAAAAAATCTGTCTCTATTTCTATTTATGCCACAATTTATCGTTAATATCCTACTAGCAATGAATATAATGTTGCTACACATATTAAAATAGTGCACTCTGTCTTAGCAGAAATATGGGTAGAAATACCGATATAAAAATAAAAGAACTCCAATTACCAGTTAAAACATACCCCATATAATGTTAAATGAAATGAAGTCATAGTTACATGTTAATTTAATATGTGCACACACCAGATTATTTCGAATGTTTAAGAACATTTAGAATCTTCCGAGTCTGAAATTTCAGAATGGCACTCAGTAAGTAACAAGGATTTAGTGCATTATTATATTCTAGAACTACCGCTTGTTTTAGATACACATAGTACTATGTATGCCATAATAAAAATTCTATTATAGAAAGTCATATAGGTGAGAAGGGAACAATCTCACAACCAACATTTTTGCTTCACAAAAATGCAATACACACAATTAAGAATACTTTCACTATTAAGTACCTACTAATATTAAGGAGGATGTAAATTGTTATTCTTTTACTATCTGTGTAATGTCTCTTATTTGTACAATTTATACCAGTAATATTGATCACATATAAAAACTATTTGTATATTTAAAATTAATATAATAGGAAAACAGTAATTTATTTTTTTGTTTGAGATATAAAATTCTCTTTCCAGTGTACTATTTAAATCAACTAATTGATAAAGACTGTGAACCTCAGCATATGGTCAGGTTAATTACAGTCCACTGATCTTATAGTCTAGGTAGATGCTACCGGGTAAATTCTCCTGTTTTGTATAACCAGGGTTGCAAGATATACTTGGAAAAATATCCAACACGGGAAAAAGAGGGGAAAATACATAGGACACACTAAATTAATAGTTAAATTTATCATTACAGTTGTACGTTCCTCATATATTTAGGTCATCATCATCATCTCAGCCTATAGTAGTCCACTGCTGGACAAAGGCCTTACCACACGTTCTCCACAGCGTACGGCTCTGTGCCGCCTGTAACCAACGGCTCCCCGCAACCTTTATAATATCATCGGTCCATCTGGTGGGAGGCCGTCCCACGCTGCGCTTTCCGGTGCGTGGTCGCCACTCTAGGACTTTTTTGCCCCATCGCTCATCAGTCCTTCGAGCTATGTGCCCTGCCCAATTCCACTTCAACTGTGATATTTGGTGAGCTATGTCGGCAACTTTAGTTCTCCTACGGATCTCCTCATTTCTGATTCGATCACGTAGAAAAACCCCGAGCATTGCTCTTTCCATCGCTCGTTCGGTGATCTTGAGCTTTCTTATGAGGCCCACAGTTAGCGGCCACGTCTGAGTGCCGTAAGTCATCACTGGCAACACGCATTGGTTGAAGACTTTAGTCTTCTCCCTTGAACAATCGCTGTCTACCACAAAACATTCCTCTCAACAACCACCATAATCTTACCTCATTCACTAATCCATCTACTCTCCGGTAAGAGTGTCTGGCAGCAGCGATCTCTTATCTACCTACTGCGCTAGCCAACCCATTTGCCAAGCGTGGCGAGTATGGCAAATCCACCACATTATATTTAGATACGTGAAATTAATCATATGTGGCCTAGATATTGTGAGAAATATATAACTCAACCTTTACAACATTAAGAGATAATTTACTTCAACTATTTATTATACATAACTGCAGAGTTAGTATTATAAACAGTGCACAGACCATGTATATTGTAAATCAACGAATTCATGAGAGTTGCAACCTGTCCGGACCATCAATCGGAGGCCCCCACTCCTCCTCCTCCCCCCGCTCCAAACGGTCGGCGATCACTTAACATCAGGTGACCAACATGATCGTTTACCTCCTATGATATTAAAAAAAAACAATTCTAACTCCGTTTTTGAAGTGAAACTTCTTATAGGGGAGGGCTTTCAAACTCTGATCCGCAATCTTTTTGTGTGACGAAAAGTGGTGTGGGTTAACACTCTGTCGGGTACAGTGTTGGAAACACCGATTCTCACCCGATCACCGAAGTTGAGTAACGTCGGGCTTTTTTTTCCGAACTGACTATGCTATTGACCTGGCAAGGTCTTTACAGCTTCACCGGACTACTAAGGCCAAGCGCTTAGGGCGCTCAGCCGATTTTGGTTTTGGGTAACATACACAAGGGTGCACGCACACCTCGGCTTGGGCTGTTACCGAAAAAGACGCGTCTGTCCTAGCTAAACTATACTAAGCTATTCATACATATATGCATTTGTGAATTATGCAATGAAAATAACGTCGGGCGCGGTCAGTACTTGGGTGAGTAACCGCCTGGGAACAACGAGTGACGTTGGACTTTTGTTGTATTTTCTTGAATATTTTACACATTTTATAAAGTCACTGATCTGATACTAAGATTTATGTATTTTTATGTTTATTTAATTAAATTTTCCCATCTACCGTGTCTCTATGATGTGTGACTGTTTTTTTAAAAATTCCGGATAAGTGTTTGCAATCTCGAATACCTGGGAACCCTGATTAGACCTAATTGCAAGTAATCAGCTTGTTATATAGAATTAACAGTGGTACCCTTGAGGGTCATCTATCGTTTTTAAAGGATTAGTCAGTTTCTCTTAATAAATTTTATCGAAGCCAAACTGTATATTAATTTAACTAACTAAATGTAGGTATAATACTGCTGTACTGTAGACCTTTTCATCTCTAACAGATGATTTAATTAGCATTCTGAAGGTAATCCGTTCCGGTCCGAAGGTATAATAATATTTAAACATCTCTATCGACGTGTAGTGTGAAAGGTAGATAATTTAACTAGCTATGTCGTCGTCCTAAATTTTTTTTTCTATTTCCAGATTTTGAGCGGGAAGTGGAAAGTTGACATCTTAGAAACCGTAAAGACTATACTCATGGGTTTTAAATATATACATATAATGATATTACGCAGTGAACATATTTACACTTTTACCTTTTTTTTAGCTTTTAACTTTTTTATCTTCTCTTATTTATACATACACTAGCGGGGACGTTATCCTGTCCTGATAATTAAAAAAAAACTTGACAAATTATATATCTAAACCTTCCTCATGAATCACTTTATGGAGAAAATCCGATCAGTAGTTTTTGAGTTTATCATGTACAGACAGAGAGACGTGGCAGAGGACTTTGTTTTATAATATGCAATGATAGATTATTTATACGTACATAGATTATTATAGATACTAATATATAAAGATTTGTTTTTTCGTTTGTAATCGATGAACTCAAAAAATACTTAACCGATTGTAATGTATTGTATTTACAAAATGTACATTATTGCTAGTGAATCCGCGAGCAAAAGCTATTTGTAAATATAATTGAAAATTGTATACATGAACGACTTTAATAGAATTTGTTAATATTGAACATAATCTAGAAAAACGAATTCTAACGATGACTAATGAACACTAGTGTAATCGTAAGATAATCTTTTCAAGTGTTGATCCTCCACTTAGGTACGTCTATAATTTATCTATAATTTTGATATATTACACTAACAACGTTATCTCTGATAAAATACTTCACTCATATCCACAACGTATTGGAAATCGTACGTTTAACATTCTCATAACAAATAAAAAAAATACCAAATATCAACAAATGGTAACATTTTCTGGTTAGTTTTCACTACGCAAAACAACGGCAACATTTTTTGATTGTATGTACTTATGTATTTATATTTCTTTCATTGGCACGCTGAAGCCATCCTAAACGGTTCGACGTCTTGAAACATGTTTTTTTTGTTTTTCTTTATACATTTATAGACTTATTTTATAAACGCAAAAAATGCAAATTGGAAATTTTGACCGATATAGCGACAATTTTTCATAGACCGATATTCAGTTTTTAAATATTATAAATAGCAATGAAATCTATTTTCTTCTGAATAAATTACGTTATATATTAACAATTGATCGTAATTTATCTATATTAATATTATAAAGAGGTAAAGTTTCACAAGGGTGCACGCACACCTCGGCTTGGGCTGTTACCGAAAAAGACGCGTCTGTCCTAGCTAAACTATACTAAGCTATTCATACATATATGCATTTGTGAATTATGCAATGAAAATAACGTCGGGCGCGGTCAGTACTTGGGTGAGTAACCGCCTGGGAACAACGAGTGACGTTGGACTTTTGTTGTATTTTCTTGAATATTTTACACATTTTATAAAGTCACTGATCTGATACTAAGATTTATGTATTTTTATGTTTATTTAATTAAATTTTCCCATCTACCGTGTCTCTATGATGTGTGACTGTTTTTTTAAAAATTCCGGATAAGTGTTTGCAATCTCGAATACCTGGGAACCCTGATTAGACCTAATTGCAAGTAATCAGCTTGTTATATAGAATTAACAGTGGTACCCTTGAGGGTCATCTATCGTTTTTAAAGGATTAGTCAGTTTCTCTTAATAAATTTTATCGAAGCCAAACTGTATATTAATTTAACTAACTAAATGTAGGTATAATACTGCTGTACTGTAGACCTTTTCATCTCTAACAGATGATTTAATTAGCATTCTGAAGGTAATCCGTTCCGGTCCGAAGGTATAATAATATTTAAACATCTCTATCGACGTGTAGTATATAAATGTTTTGCTGACGTACATCAAATTCTCAAGAATATATTGGGAGGGCAGAGTTGAAATATCGAATTCCTGAAACATAGTCTTTAATGACTCGCGAACTTTAGTGTGATCACTAAAAAAATTAGAAACAGTATTTTACTATACTGTCGCAGACTTTATAAATCATCCTTCACGCTTCGTACATGTACAATCTGTACGAAGCTCATCATCATTGTCTCAGCCTATAGTCTTCCACTGCTGGACAAAGGCCTCACCACATGTTCTCCACAGCGTACGGCTCTGTGCCGTCTGTAACCAACGGCTCCCCGCAACCTTTATAATATCATCGGTCCATCTGGTGGGAGGCCGTCCCACGCTGCGCTTTCCGGTGCGTGGTCGCCACTCTAGGACTTTTTTGCCCCATCGCTCATCAGTCCTTCGAGCTATGTGCCCTGCCCAATTCCACTTCAACTGTGATATTTGGTGAGCTATGTCGGCAACTTTAGTTCTCCTACGGATCTCCTCATTTCTGATTCGATCACGTAGAAAAACCCCGAGCATTGCTCTTTCCATCGCTCGTTCGGTGATCTTGAGCTTTCTTATGAGGCCCACAGTTAGCGGCCACGTCTCAGTGCCGTAAGTCATCACTGGCAACACGCATTGGTTGAAGACTTTAGTCTTCTCCCTTGAACAATCCCTGTCTACCACAAAACATTCCTCTCAACAACCACCATAATCTTACCTCATTCACTAATCCATCTACTCTCCGGTAAGAGTGTCTGGCAGCAGCGATCTCTTATCTACCTACTGCGCTAGCCAACCCATTTGCCAAGCGTGGCGAGTATGGCAAATCCACCACATTATATTTAGATACGTGAAATTAATCATATGTGGCCTAGATATTGTGAGAAATATATAACTCAACCTTTACAACATTAAGAGATAATTTACTTCAACTATTTATTATACATAACTGCAGAGTTATTATTATAAACAGTGCACAGACCATATATATTGTAAATCAACGAATTCATGAGAGTTGCAACCTGTCCGGACCATCAATCGGAGGCCCCCACTCCTCCTCCTCCCCCCGCTCCAAATGGTCGGCGATCACTTAACATCAGGTGACCAACATGATCGTTTACCTCCTATGATATTAAAAAAAAACAATTCTAACTCCGTTTTTGAAGTGAAACTTCTTATAGGGGAGGGCTTTCAAACTCTGATCCGCAATCTTTTTGTGTGACGAAAAGTGGTGTGGGTTAACACTCTGTCGGGTACAGTGTTGGAAACACCGATTCTCACCCGATCACCGAAGTTGAGTAATGTTGGGCGCGGTCAGTACTTGGGTGAGTAACCGCCTGGGAACAACGAGTGACGTTGGACTTTTGTTGTATTTTCTTGAATATTTTACACATTTTATAAAGTCACTGATCTGATACTAAGATTTATGTATTTTTATGTTTATTTAATTAAATTTTCCCATCTACCGTGTCTCTATGACACAGACTGTTTTTTTTAAATTCCGGATAAGTGTTTGCAATCTCGAATACCTGGGAACCCTGATTAGACCTAATTGCAAGTAATCAGCTTGTTATATAGAATTAACAGTGGTACTCTTGAGGGTCATCTATCGTTTTCAAAGGATTAGTCAGTTTCTCTTAATAAATTTTATCGAAGCCAAACTGTATATTAATTTAACTAACGAAATGTAGGTATAATACTGCTGTATTGTAGACCTTTTCATCTCTAACAGATGATTTAATTAGCATTCTGAAGGTAATCCGTTCCGGTCCGAAGGTATAATAATATTTAAACATCTCTATCGACGTGTAGTGTGAAAGGTAGATAATTTAACTAGCTATGTCGTCGTCCTAAATTTTTTTTTCTATTTCCAGATTTTGAGCGG
>MU159450.1:156822-198035 GCA_015888305.1 Antheraea pernyi | reverse complement strand
CATCTACATAATACTCATACACAAATATAGGTGTTAGAGCCATGCCGAAGCTATTACTTGTTTCAGCATGAATGGGTAGACTCACCCGGGGTACTACTACCCGACCCATAGAAAACCAACGTGAAGTAACAGTGCCGAGGTAACTAAAAAGTAACATATGTCGAGGCCCACCTCCCCTCCTCTCTCCTCCTTCCCCTTCCCCTTCCCCAAAGGCTGGCAACGTACGTGTTCGTGTTAGTATCTAAGGACGGTGGGGATCACTTAACACCAGATGCCCTATCTGTTCGTTTGCCTCCTATGACATAAAATAATAATAATATATCACCATCGTCAGCCTATAAGAGACCAATTACATGGCCATTGCCCTCTTTTCGTATGAAGGTGACGCCAGCCCACGACGTCATGGCGATTTCGAACTCCGAGATATCCACAGTTTTATATATAAAACTGAGATATATCTCTCACGTACGATGGTATTACAAGATTATCCCTCAAGTTCTGCTTTGCTCATATTGTTTTCCTTCACCGTCAGTCGATAATGTTACTGCAAACATGGGTATGATATTACACCAGTCAACCCACTAAACAACAACGAAATAATATATACTTGCGTTGTTATACAGTGAAATTTTATACATATTTGTCAATGTTGCTCGATTCCTGATAAAGCTTTTTGAATGTCACATTTCTTAAATTAGACATTTAGACATTTTAAATTGTCAGTCACTGCAATTTCACGATATATAACCTATAAATTACCTCTCCTGAGAATAAAAGAATAAGTTACCATCTATATTTTTATTTTATTTTATGAAGACCACTGGAGACTTGCCGTTTAGTCTTAAATTTGTATTATTATAAAATCTCGTAATCTTCTGACAAAATGGTGGCATTTTTGTTTTACGACATCTTTAAGCAAAGTATATCAGGCAAAATGCCACAAATATTGTACAATACGCTAATGCAAAAACGCTAAATTATGAAAATAAATAACATTACCTAATAGAATATAATCCCGCCAAATACTCTACCAACAGCCTTGACTGCTAGTGCTATACCAACCAGAACCCAAGAATTAGCATAGTCACCGGTCTTTTTTGGTAAATATCGTCTTCAATGATCTTTAATCTCTATTTTCTTCTTCTAGCGAGGTGAAATATCAAATTTCCAGTATTTGATGCATTTGAACACGTTAGCCGGACGTTCGTACAATGATCTCATGCAATACCCAGTATTTCCGTGGATTCTTGCCGATTACGATTCACTTGAACTCGACCTTAACGATCCGGCTACATTCCGTGATCTCACTAAACCGATGGGCGCTCAGAGCTCCGATAGGCTGGAACAGTTTCGGAAAAGATATAAGGTACTTTAACTTTTATGTAAAAATCAACACAATGACGTCACTTACGAAGCGATATTGTAAAAAGCGTTTTTGTAAAATTCAGTTAGATCATTAGATTGGTTTTAAACGCCATCTATCCACTAATTCTACATACTATATAATTATCTGTAGTAAATGTTTGTTTCTTGATGTTTGAGAATTTTATTCCATTACTGAAAAATCAATTAGCTAACCTAATTTGATATGTACGAAGAGAGTACCATATACGTAAGGGTACATACGCACTATGCGGATAGCCGCAATGCGGTCAGCCGTGCGGCTGAACGCAGGATGCGGTTGCGCTTGCGGCTAGCCGGATGGCGGGAAGCCGCTGCCGCAACCGGAACGTGTTTGAGTAACCATCGTGCTTTGCAGTTGAATCGACTAATTTCCAAGATAGATGTCGAAGTCGTCACTGCTATTTATTATATTTACTCGCGTTATATAAAGAAAAAGAAACAAAGAAAAAGGTACTGGGTGTATCCTTATTTGCAAATACGCGAAGAGATTAAGTAAATAGTATACAGTAAAAAGGCCAGATTGCTGGCCTATTCCGTATCTTAATTATAATTTTTTCTGTATCAAAATCAATATTTAAATGTCTGTTGTCATCAATAAAATGCGTGAGAGTCGATGAACACCTATACAGTTAATGGCGGACAACCGCACAGTAGCACTATCCGCATAGTGTGTATAGCAACTGTCCGGCTGACCGTCATTCGAGCCGCAGCGCTCAGAACGACCGGAGCGGTCGGCCGGCAGTCGCATCGCAGTGCGTATAAAAACTACTTTCCCATACATATTTTTGATTGCGTTCGGTTGGCCGCATTGCGGCTAACCGCATAGTGCGTAGGGTACCTAACGATTTTATTAATTTGAATATTTATTATTGTGATTTACTTTGGTTTTATTGATTGACAGTTCGATTTTTTTTTTGTAATAGTGTTATTTTATTATAGGAATGGGATGATCCGCACGGTGAGACACCTCCTTACCATTTCGGTACACATTATTCATCCGCAATGATTGTATGCTCGTACTTGGTACGAATTGAACCCTTTACACAGCACTTTCTAAGGTTACAGGGCGGACATTTTGATTTGGCTGACAGGTTTGTATTTGACAATTAAGTATAATAATTTCCTAATATTGAAACTGTTTATTAATTTTTATTTCTCAAAGTAACAAAACAAAAACCTTTTTAATTTAACCTGTTTTAAAAAGAACAACATGTTGGCAACATTATGAATATTAAATTAATAGTATGCATCGTTCTTATATTACAGAATGTTCCATTCTATAAAAGAAGCGTGGAATTCAGCGTCTCGACATAATATGGCCGATGTAAAAGAATTGATTCCGGAATTCTTCTACTTACCGGAGTTTTTGGTCAACTCTAATAATTTTGATTTAGGTAATTTTTATTTTATACTAAAAACAGTGTATATGTATTATTGACATGGCTAGCTAGTGAACGCCCTATTCTCCCGACCTATTATTTCTTTAATCATAGTGCAATTGTTCCATAACATGAGACGAAATTTATTAGAATCGTTCCAGGCGTTTTGGCGTGATATAAGGACAAACTTTCAAAGAATTGTCCTTTCAAATTTATGATATATTTAACATTAGATATAAATGGTTTTATATTTTAGTATTCTCTGAAGTAGTTAAAATTAAATATTTTATAGGCTAGTAATTGTTTTTAAATATAATGTTATTCTTAATTACATTTTTAAGGTGCTTTTTTATGTTAATTTAGACATGTGTTCTCTTATTCTGATAGGTAGATAGTATATTGCCGTAAAAAACTAGAGTACTGCATCTGCCGTTTTTTACGATATTGATTTATGTACCTTTACGTAATATATTTTTTCTATTTTCGAATTAAACTTTATCTACAAACGAATTACTTATAAATTGCTAAATTTGCAGAGTACACATTTTTAGACTTCTTTCGATGTTGATTATTATTCATTATGACCGATAGATCTCCATTGTTCATTATGACCGATAGATGTCCATTGTTCATTATGACCTATAGATGTCCATTGTTCATTATGACCAATAGATGTCGATTGTTCATTATGACCGATAGATGTCCATTGTTTATTATGACCAATAGATGTCGATTGTTCATTATGACCGATAGATGTCCATTGTTTATTATGACCGATAGATGTCGATTGTTTATTATGACCGATAGATGTCGATTGCTAATTATTACTGATGATGTCGAGTGTTAATTATGACCGATAGATATCGATTGTTCATTATTACTGATGATGTCGAGTGTTCTTTATGACCGATAGATGTCGATTGTTCATTATGATTAATGTGAACAGGTTCGAAGCAATCTGGAGTGGCGCTTGGCGACGTGGTGCTGCCTCCGTGGGCGCGAGGCGACCCTCGAGAGTTCATCCGCCTCCACAGAGCGGCTCTCGAATCTGACTTCGTGTCTCACAGACTCCACCACTGGATAGATCTCGTCTTCGGCTATAAGCAACAAGGACAGCCCGCTGTCGAAGCTTGCAATGTCTTTCATCATCTCTTCTACGAGGGAAATGTCGATATTTACAAGTAATTTGTACTTTTTACCGTAATAATTCTTATTGCTGGGACAAATAATTCAGCCACAGGAAATGTACGGACATAAACATCACGCAGGTCCTCGACGTATCGAATCCAAAAAAAATAAAAAAATAGTTCTGTTGTTTCATTTATAACGGTGTTAGAACTATTTTTGTCAAGTTCTAGCTTCCTCGTGATATTATGCCAATATATTTCGTTCGATATATTGTCAATCAAATCACTGTTGTTTATAAATTTATTTTATTTTACAGTATCGATGACCCCCTGAAGAAAAACGCAACAATCGGATTCATAAATAACTTTGGGCAAATACCAAAACAGTTGTTCAAAAAAGCACATCCCAGTAAGAAAATGTCACAAAGAAGCTCCACTATTCTCGACCCGAACAATATTATACCCTCGCAGGGAATAACTCCACCGGAAAAATTGTTTTTCCACAATCTAGAGAACTTGAGACCTTCTTTACAACCCGTTAAAGGTGATTATTCTTTTCTTTACATTAGTAGTCAGATTTCTACTCTACTTTATACTTGGCTACTAGATGCGAGAAAAAAATAAATTATTGTTGACACATTGAGGTAAATATAAAGCTAATTCATGTACAGTATGTTAGTTGCGTAGGTAAGGGTATCATTCGATTTAATCACGCAGCTTGGTATCATGCTGACATAGGCATTCACAGACCAATCTTTTCTCGGTAGTACTCGTTTCTTTACTTTTGGGTATATACTTTGTATAGTACTTACTTCGCTCCTAATTATAATAAGTCGCATGATGTTATATAACATTTTCCAATAAGATTAACTACCAACTATTATAAAGAGAAACGATGTGATATGTGTGATAAACTCAGTGTTTTTGCCTGATTAAAAAAAAATCACCTATAGATATCTACATTACCATTGAGTATTATGAGCTGCATTTAATTTTTAAATTTTACATTATCGCGAGCGATACCACGAGCGAATGTTAGTCATTTATAAAAACTAGTGGGCGTCCAGTGGTCGACATTCGACCATAGTTCATTGATTTTTTAAAGGGATAAATATAATAATAATAATAGTTGTATGTTATAATATCATTGTTGAATGTAGAATGAAAAAGGGTAATTGGAACGTAAGAGTAAAGAAATGTCGATATTTACAAGTAATTTGTACTTTTTACCGTAATAATTCTCATTGCTGGGACAAATAATTCAGCCACAGGAAATGTACGGACATAAACATCACGCAGGTCCTCGACGTATCGAATCCAAAAAAAATAAAAAAATAGTTCTGTTGTTTCATTTATAACGGTGTTAGAACTATTTTTGTCAAGTTCTAGCTTCCTCGTGATATTATGCCAATATATTTCGTTCGATATATTGTCAATCGAATCACTATTGTTTATAAATTTATTTTATTTTACAGCATCGATGATCCCCTGAAGAAAAACGCAACAATCGGATTCATAAATAACTTTGGGCAAATACCAAAACAGTTGTTCAAAAAAGCACATCCCAGTAAGAAAATGTCACAAAGAAGCTCCACTATTCTCGACCCGAACAATATTATACCCTCGCAGGGAATAACTCCACCGGAAAAATTGTTTTTCCACAATCTAGAGAACTTGAGACCTTCTTTACAACCCGTTAAAGGTGATTATTCTTTTCTTTACATTAGTATTCAGAGTTCTACTCTACTTTATACTTGGCTACTAGATGCGAGAAAAAAATAAATTATTGTTGACACATTGAGGTAAATATAAAGCTAATTCATGTACAGTATGTTAGTTGCGTAGGTAAGGGTATCATTCGATTTAATCACGCAGCTTGGTATCATGCTGACATAGGCATTCACAGACCAATCTTTTCTCGGTAGTACTCGTTTCTTTACTTTTGGGTATATACTTTGTATAGTACTTACTTCGCTCCTAATTATAATAAGTCGCATGATGTTATATAACATTTTCCAATAAGATTAACTACCAACTATTATAAAGAGAAACGATGTGATATGTGTGATAAACTCAGTGTTTTTGCCTGATTAAAAAAAAAATCACCTATAGATATCTACATTACCATTGAGTATTATAAGCTGCATTTAATTTTTAAATTTTACATTATCGCGAGCGATACCACGAGCGAATGTTAGTCATTTATAAAAACTAGTGGGCGTCCAGTGGTCGACATTCGACCATAGTTCATTGATTTTTTAAAGGGATAAATATAATAATAATAATAGTTGTATGTTATAATATCATTGTTGAATGTAGAATGAAAAAGGGTAATTGGAACGTAAGAGTAAAATAATACATACAGTCGAGCATAGCAACCTCCTTCACAACCTTTTTTGAAGTCCTTTATTGACAGAAGTCAAAAAGTCTTTTTTATTTACATGTGTGTATATATTGTGTAAAATTGAAGCAGTAGTGTGAGTAATGCATATTTTAATTAATTTAATATACTTCTAATGTATTTTATATAAAATAATTAGCTTCCTGCACTTTTCCTCCATATAAACTTTAACTATGTCAAGTTTCACGTTCATCTGTTCGCCCAATTCCGTTAAAAAGGGGTACAAAGATTACGCTTCACGTATTAATATATATGATGATACCATCGCAAACAAAGTCGCAGGCAATTGTAAAATACAATTTTTTTATCTGTCTGGTACTTCTAGATATTAATAATTTATCGACATTGATCCTCATTGCAGAAGTGAAAGGTCCCGTTGGCCAAATACTGTACACGGATAAAGCTATACTAGCGGTGGAACAGAATAAAGTTCTGGTACCGCCGTCGTACAATAAGTACGTGGCGTGGGGTTTCGCGGATCATTCTCTAAGGATCGGTAACTATGACAACGATAAGGCTGTGTTCGTTTGCGAGACCGTAGCGCACGCTTGCGGGGAGATCGTCTCCTGTGTCTGTCCCTCTGCGAAGACCATTGTCACTGCTGGAACGAGCACGGTAAGTTTTATACCATTACATATAGTCCTATATTACATGAGAACTTGACACTTCTATAATATGGTTTGTGGTCTCCGGACTAGAACTTATTACAAAAACATAAGTGAATTATTATATTATTATTTAAATATTACTTACACCTTTGTAGATCGTATATTAAAATATTTTGTTTAAGTGAAGCGTTGTGATAAGTATTCCAGGTGTGAAATATTGATATTAATTGTTATTGAAAAACATCTAAATCATACAGTATTAAATTTAAAATAATAATACATTTTTAAATTAATAAAACTACTAAATACTTTGTAATCGTTAATTTTTGGCATACCAATCAAGTTACATTAGTTATTCAGTTTTACAATTCGATGATACGTAAAAGTCGAAGAATCAAATCTAAAAAGAAATTTTTGAAAATTAGTTCGTAGGTGGCGGCGTATTACACAAACGTTTCATAAAAAAACTCTTGACAGGTTGTAATCGTATGGCAATATTGGGCTCGCCGTCGATTATTCACCATTGAATGTTTCATAACAAAAACTTTTGACAGGTTGTAACCGTGTGACAATACTGGACTCGCCGTCGATTATTCAGCATTGAATGTTTCATAACAAAAACTTTTGACAGGTTGTAACCGTGTGGCAATATTAGACTCGCCGTCGATTATTCACCATTGAATGTTTCATAACAAAAACTTTTGACAGGTTGTAACCGTGTGACAATATTGGACTCGCCGTCGATTATTCACCATTGAATGTTTCATAACAAAAACTTTTGACAGGTTGTAACCGTGTGGCAATATTAGACTCGCCGTCGATTATTCACCATTGAATGTTTCATAACAAAAACTTTTGACAGGTTGTAACCGTGTGGCAATATTAGACTCGCCGTCGATTATTCACCATTGGATGTTTCATAACAAAAACTTTTGACAGGTTGTAACCGTGTGGCAATACTGGGCTCGGCGTCGACGCCTCGCCGTGAAGGTGTGCCTCTACGGACACGAGGAGGCTGTGACGTGCCTGGCAGCTAGTCCGGCGTATAACCTGGTCGTTAGCGGCAGTCGTGACGGGCAGACTATAGTATGGGACGTCGAACGAGGAACTTTTGTGAGGCAGCTCATACCACCGCACAAGTACGGGCCACCGCCGCCCGTCTCCGCATTGGCTATTGACGACCTTACTGTAAATATATTGAGTTGTATATAAACTCCAAATCTAATGTATAAAAATCTCTTGTCAAAGTGTTAGTGTTTAAACTCCTTCAAAAAAGCTGGACCGATTTTTATGAAATTTTAAATATATATTTAGTAGGTATGAGAATAGATCGTTAAGTTAATTTTATTCCTCTAGGTGATTAGGGTGTACATCCAGTTTTTTTTTTTTTTTCAAATTTTTGACAATTTTTATTTTTCTTTTATTTGCCATCAAAAGATCTCTACAACCCCAAATTTTAACCTTCCTAACGCCACTCTCCCATTTTTTATTCGCGATTTTAGTATGAACAATATCCAAATAATTGAACGGCCGGATGTTGCTGAATGACAGATGGCGCTCAGATGTCCGCCTCATCGAATTTTTTCCACATATGTCTAAATCATTTCACTAAACCAACTTTGTATGTGTTTGAGTTAGTTCCTGAATTGTATTGTTTTACAATTGGAAAGGTTTTTTAGATAGATTTTTTAAGATTGTTCGAGTTTCGAAATACAACTGGAACCGGTGGGTAACCGATTTCACGCAGACTAATTTGCGCGGGTCAGCTAGTAATGTTATAAAAGTTTTCAATTTCAATTATTAAAATAATACTAATTCTACTCTGTAAGACTTCCATTTCTGGGCTGAAAAACTTACTGAGGGAAGCTACAGATAATCATAACTAATCAACTCACCATCATGTTTTTATTTTTCGAACTGACTACGCTGTTGTCTTCAAGCAACAAGGGCCTTCCTTCACAGCTTTACCGAATTATGAACGATATTATGCACGGTAGAACACACATAAAGAGGCTACGTCTCTCCTTAGATTTAATGGTTCGATACCGTTTGTGAGCTCGGGATCGCCAACAATTCTAACAGCTTATCTTTGAGCCGAGTCAAATGGCCCAAGTCGGTATCGAGGTGCTTCAGCCCAGAAATGGCTACAGTACTCCATGATTGTATGTATAGGGCGACATAGCGACGTGCCGAGGCAGCTGGATGTACCTGTGGTCGATAAACGGCGAGCTGATAGGCGCGGAGGAGACCAGCGGCGCGCGCGACCGCTCGCACCAGGTGCTGTGCGTCGCGTTCAGCCAGACGCGCGAGTGGGACCCGCTCAACGTCGTCATCACCGGCTCCAGCGACGGCGTCGTCAGGGTAACGTGGAGAAACCTCTTCATACATTTGTCAGATCCCCGGGGAGAACCTGAACCGAGACGAACTCTAGTCGACTAAAAAACGTCGCGACAACCTACGCCGCACTATGGGAGTGTTTTGGGGTAGCGTGAACAAGCTCCGCGACGCCCCCGACGGCAGGCGTTTCCCGCGCCGCATCCTACTGAGGCAGTCCGGTCGCAAGACTGCCACCCAGCCCGCCGAACCCGTGTAATGGGAGATCAGGGCCCCGCCCCTTCTTCCCTGGGTTCAGCCGGCAACGGAAAAGCTAAGCCACCCTGAGATCCTCTCCGGCCTACGCCTACCTACGCAGTTCGAATCGGACATAACCCATCCTCAGCTGCCCGACGGAAGAGTATCTATTAGGGATCTCCCCATGTAAAAACAAACGTAACCTATGCTTCTACTATACCTAATGTTACTACTAAATCTTGCCAATCTATCTGACCGTTTTGATTATCTGTGACGTCAGCGCCACATCAGATTAAAGTGTGGCGTATTCAAGATTATGTCGGGGTCGGGTACAATAAAATATTATTATAGGAATCTAAAATTCGCATTCATTTAACTTCAATTTATCTCGATGTATTACATATAATATAATATGTATTTGTACCTAAGTTTGTGTACTGCGCTTTTATGTTCAAAGCGGTTTCCTCATATTCCACAGCTGTCACTTCCTACCTAGGGTATCAATATTAACTTTCAATAAGCAAAAGCAAATAACAACAGTGCTTGTTGGAACGAAGTTCCTTAAGCGGTTCGCGGTAGAGGTATACCAATAGAAATCATCACGTGAGGAACAAGTTTTATGTCCCCTTCATGTGACCTTTTCTTTCTGTCTCTTTTTACTGTGGAAAAGATCGTGCGTGAAATTTAGAAATTCAAACAACCAAGTTTTATTCGCTTTAACTTGGTAAACTTCAATACTGAACGCATGGTAATATCAGTAAAACTTATTTTTATTTTGCATTTTTGGTATATATAATTTATTGTTTTATATCTAATTTTTCATAAATGAGTATTTTTTTCTAATTTATTAGATGAAGCTTTGATTTGATTCCTTAATTTATGTTAAATGAATTGAAAAATAATGAGTAGTAATAATATACAGATTACACACAGAAATAGTGGTATATTTACTCTATATCAAATTTTTATAGATGTGGTCAGTTGACTACGTTATTGAGACTGCAGAAGAACAGGGAGAAAGTTTAGAAGCAGGTAGTATGGATCCTGTATCGAGTGCGGATGTAGACAAGGAGAAATATGATCAGACGCTATCTGTGCAAGAGAGTGAAGAGTGGAAAACAGAAAATGAAACGTTAGAAACCGAATCGAAAGCTGATGATGTGGAGCCAAACGAAACTGAAACAGCCATTAAGAGAGTTGAAGAATTAGTAAAACAAATGAGTTTGTCACAAGATAAAAAAGGTAAGTTGCTTAGATTAACTTGGAGTTATGATTTTTTACATTGTTATCATATATATTAATACGTGAAGTCAAAACTTTGTACCGTTTTTTTAGTGAACTGCGCGAACGGATGAACTTGAAAATTGGCATAGTTAAAGTTTATATGGAGGAGAAGTGCAGAAAGCAATTTTTTTTATATAAAATGCATTACAAGCACGTTAAATCAATTAAAATATACATTACTCACACTACTGCTTGAATTTTACACCACATATACAAACATACACACATGTAAATGAAAAAGACATTTTACATCCGTCATTTTACTCTTACGTTCCAATTACCTTTTTCAATATTTTTAACATGACTGACGTTGCATGCCCTTTGAAATCAACTGGTCAAATTGTCTACATAAAGCTGCTGACGTGAATTAGACAAATAATTATAAATTTAGCTAATTTATTTAATTTTCTTATTATAGGACGTCTGACGAAATCAGGGTCAGAAAGTTCCCTATCAGATACTTGTGAGACCAGTGCTAAAGAATCTGCACGGAAACACGAAGAAAAAGACAATTGCAGTGACAATGAAGAGCCTGGTCATCCTGAACCTTTACATAAAGAAGAGAATATAGAGTCTTGTGATGAAGCAAAACAAGTGTATGACAATGAAAAAGATGTAGAAGAAGAAAAAGAGAATGTTACACACAGATCTAAACTTCAGAAGCAAGGGAATGTTGTGCTTCGAAGAAAATCTAAGGGGAATCCTTTATATAGAAAAAGTATGTATGGTCAATACCTTACTTTAGTGTGATATTATTGATTAGTAATATTTTATGAAAAAGTGTATTTTACGATATAAGAAAAATTTGAAGTATCTGGTGTTAACTTAATCAATCTATTTTGATGTGGCTTCTGATGCTGTCTGATTTTAATGTTATGGTTAGAGTGGAGGTAATAAATAGTACCTGACACATTATGAAAAAAAAAATTATGTGCTTATGTTGTACTTTATCTCCAATAATATATTTTATTAATGAAAAACTACTATTTTCTATACTACTAACTTTTTCTATACTATTTTCATTTCTAATAAACCATAATTTAGAGTTGTATATAGAGTAGAAATCATTGTATTTTGTTTTTCCATAAAGATTAAGCAGTAATGGTAAACTTTCACAGAGGTAACTTAGAATTGGTGAAACGGTATGGGAATTCATTAGTAATGTTAAAATTACTTAAAACATAGAAATCAGTTCATCACAATTAATCCAGATAAAACATATACTCGCCATGAAACAACACAGATATTTTTATGGCAACACAAAGGCATTAGCCAGTTATATGAATAATAATTGTTAGGTTGACGGAGGGGCTGATGTTACTCGCGTCCGCAGGAAGTGTTCCACTCATGCCCCTATACGTGCTAAATAGCAACAATTTTTCTTGTCTCCTGCACTCTTCCACATAAACTGAATGTCTAGATCAGAATTTCCCAGACTTTTTTCTCATTAACCATTTTACAAAATTTAACTGATTCTGGTGGAGCCCCACGCAGCTACATTTCTATCATATTCCAAAAACTCGTCAAAAATGTGAAGATTAGATCTAAATATGGAAATTTGCGCTGCCTACTGACTATGGAATATGCTAGTTTTTACATGTAACAGTCGCTGAGTTTCTTATAATATTATTAATTATTAATAGGTGAAGTCGAGCAAACATTTTAGTTCTTCATTATCGAAAACAGATAAATTTTCGTGAAACCCGCTTACGAATTGTAAACCCCATTTTTTTTTTGTCACGCCAACGTTGATCCCCATCTAGTCTTCCATGGACTCCTAGGGGTCTACCTGGATCGTTTTGGGAAGTAAGGCTCTAGATAGAGAATATCGTATTTAGCCATACATTGAATCATTGACAGGTGGTGGTAGTATCGGTGATTCGAGTGAGTCTAGTTCAACTGATGTGGTACGCGTTGGTGGGGCGGAGTCGCGCGACGAGCCCTCAGGCCTCCGCCCCAGCAAGTCGGACACGAGCCTCACGGACTCGTTCGTGCTCGTGTCTGCGCCCGCCTCGCCAGCCCTCGTCGCACAAGTGATTGCCCCTAAACCTGCGATAATATCTACACAAGACATGGGTATGTTACTATTTTTATGTCTTATTTTAAAGCACCCCATAAGAGAGATAAAATTAAAAATCTTATGAACAACAACAGCAAAGTTTTCAGTTCATCGTGTATAAAAACTTACAATAAAAAAAATTGAAGATTTTATATGAATGACGATAAATTGAATTTGGTTCATTTTCAAATGTAATGACTCATCTGTCAACGGCTTACCAGATTGAAGACATTTGGAAGTGTGAGATATTTTTATATTGTATGATAATTAACTATTTATTCATCTCACTGTTAAATTACTTTTGGTCGAATTTGCTACCTATATCTGATTCGATGTGTTATACTGAATCGGTATGGCGACTTAGTAAGACTTTGAAAATATATGCAAATTATATAAACCTTTTCAAAGACCAGAAACTTTAAAAGTGTTATATTTCGCTTATGTCCGTAGTATATTGGAATTTGCAAGCATAGTATGGAGTCCGCAATACGAGATACATATAGCTAGGATTGAAAAGATAAACAATAGATTTTTAAAGACCTTGGATTTCAAAACGAATAACTCATTTACTAATCGTAAAACAAGTGCCTCTAGACATAATTTGCAATCTTTAATCAGACAGAAGAATTTATTTGGACGCAATTTTCTTATATAAAATAATTAATAACTACATATATTGATTCATCCCCGTATCTAGAACAAATATTTTTTAAAACACCACGACCTAGTACTCAAAGTAAAGATACTTTTCATATCTCCTTTTGTCGAACAAATTATTTTAGGAATTCATTTTGTTCAACAATCTTGTAATCACTACAATAAATATCTTAACAGTGTTGATATATTTTCTAATAATTTATTATCTTATAAAAGGAAAGTGGGTTGATGTGCTGTATAAGACTGGTATATGAAGTCTGTATCTTTATTCTTTACTTCTTTATTACTTTTTTTTACTTTTAACTGTATGTTAAAAGAAAGAAAGTTACATTCGCAGATGTAAAAAAAAAGATTATTTCTAATTAATTTAAACCACGCATAAGTAAATACTTATCAAGTTAATGCTGTCTTAAAAATAGTTTAAAAATATGTTTCTCAAATAATGGTATTTATTATATTACAATATATTATATATTAGTATATTAGTTTATATTATAATTATAACATGTTTATGTATGGCTGTTTGTTACCTTAATAAATAAATAAAAAAATGTTTAACTCTTGTTCGTGACTTCGCTCGCGTTAATATAGATTTAACCTATCACTCGGATATACGAGTTCTTTTCTGCATAAAATTTGCCATGTGTCCTTTTCGCTACTCCTGACGTTACATTCGCATTTATAATATTAGTTAAGATGAATGATTAATCGTATTTGGGTACAGAGGGCAATGCGTTGAAGTGGCGGCGCGGGTTGTCGTTGCGCGGCAAGCTGACGATGCACACGGCGTACGAGCGGCGCGACACCGCGTGCCCCGCCGCCGTCACCGCGCTCGCCGCCGCGCGCTCCGGACGCGGCCTCGCGGTCGGCGACGCACGCGGCCGGGTAACTATACGCACGCACACGCACTTACGTACGAGCACGCACATGTACACGCACGCACATGCACTTACGTACGAGCGGCGCGACAACGCGTGCCCCGCCGCCGTCACCGCGCTCGCCGCCGCGCGCTCCGGACGCGGCCTCGCGGTCGGCGACGCACGCGGCCGGGTAACTATACGCACGCACACGCACTTACGTACGAGCACGCACATGTACACGCACGCACATGCACTTACGTACGAGCGGCGCGACAACGCGTGCCCCGCCGCCGTCACCGCGCTCGCCGCCGCGCGCTCCGGACGCGGCCTCGCGGTCGGCGACGCACGCGGCCGGGTAACTATACGCACGCACACGCACTTACGTACGAGCACGCACATGTACACGCACGCACATGCACTTACGTACGAGCGGCGCGACAACGCGTGCCCCGCCGCCGTCACCGCGCTCGCCGCCGCGCGCTCCGGACGCGGCCTCGCGGTCGGCGACGCACGCGGCCGGGTAACTATACGCACGCACACGCACTTACGTACGAGCACGCACATGTACACGCACGCACATGCACTTACGTACGAGCGGCGCGACAACGCGTGCCCCGCCGCCGTCACCGCGCTCGCCGCCGCGCGCTCCGGACGCGGCCTCGCGGTCGGCGACGCACGCGGCCGGGTAACTATACGCACGCACACGCACTTACGTACGAGCACGCACATGTACACGCACGCACATGCACTTACGTACGAGCGGCGCGACAACGCGTGCCCCGCCGCCGTCACCGCGCTCGCCGCCGCGCGCTCCGGACGCGGCCTCGCGGTCGGCGACGCACGCGGCCGGGTAACTATACGCACGCACACGCACTTACGTACGAGCACGCACATGTACACGCACGCACATGCACTTACGTACGAGCGGCGCGACAACGCGTGCCCCGCCGCCGTCACCGCGCTCGCCGCCGCGCGCTCCGGACGCGGCCTCGCGGTCGGCGACGCACGCGGCCGGGTAACTATACGCACGCACACGCACTTACGTACGAGCACGCACATGTACACGCACGCACATGCACTTACGTACGAGCGGCGCGACAACGCGTGCCCCGCCGCCGTCACCGCGCTCGCCGCCGCGCGCTCCGGACGCGGCCTCGCGGTCGGCGACGCACGCGGCCGGGTAACTATACGCACGCACACGCACTTACGTACGAGCACGCACATGTACACGCACGCACATGCACTTACGTACGAGCGGCGCGACAACGCGTGCCCCGCCGCCGTCACCGCGCTCGCCGCCGCGCGCTCCGGACGCGGCCTCGCGGTCGGCGACGCACGCGGCCGGGTAACTATACGCACGCACACGCACTTACGTACGAGCACGCACATGTACACGCACGCACATGCACTTACGTACGAGCGGCGCGACAACGCGTGCCCCGCCGCCGTCACCGCGCTCGCCGCCGCGCGCTCCGGACGCGGCCTCGCGGTCGGCGACGCACGCGGCCGGGTAACTATACGCACGCACACGCACTTACGTACGAGCACGCACATGTACACGCACGCACATGCACTTACGTACGAGCGGCGCGACAACGCGTGCCCCGCCGCCGTCACCGCGCTCGCCGCCGCGCGCTCCGGATGCATATCCAACTATTCGCAGGCCGGCATGACCAGCGATGGATAGAGTGTCACTCGGTGGTCGCCGTTGTTTTTGGACTGTACTGTGCTTACCATCAGCCAAAGTGCAGTCACTTTGCCGTGCTACAATAAAAAAAAAACTTTATATAGTATAAAATGAAGTCGCTTCCGCTGTCTGTTCTCTTAGATCTATTAAACTATTCAATGGATTTTAATACAGTTTTCAGCAATAAATAGAATGATCCAAGAAGAAGGTTTATATGTATAATAGACACATGCTATAGTACAGAAAAACCGAAACATACAAAGAATTGTTATGTGATGTAGTAACTAAACCTTACGAAATAGATCAAATTAATGTACTACGGAATTGAATATCTAAAAAGATCGATAAAAGACTCCGCAATGGTATATACGTATAAAGGATACGCCACTGTAACCATGTTTATCTTTTAACAAAAATAATTATGTGTTATTGACCAAGCTATTGTATACAATACAGAATTATTCCTTATACAATACATTACATATGTTGTACGTGTCATGTAGATCAAAACTGCCCTTAAAACTGTATTTCATTAAAATGGATATCTACATTGCGCCCGTACGAAGCTGGAACGGGTCGCTTTACGGGTCGGTCGGTTATGAATAAAAGAAAAATCTAATTCTTCAAGAAATAATGAAGTCAATTAATGTATACATAAATACGTTTTTTTTTGCATCATATTATGCATGAAATCCTCAAAAGATAAAACGTTGAATAAATTTCCATTATGTATGTTATCTACAGTTCTCGCGAATCTTTTTGGCCTCTGAATATACTCTGAATCTACTGGCTCTGAATTAAGTTCGGGCTTCTGCATAATATCGATAAAAGTTTAATAAAAACAAAGTTCAAATATTATTAAAGGAATCTAAAATTGGCATTTATTTATCCTTGGGTTATCTTGATATTATATTATATGCATAACATAATACGTATTTATAACCAGGCTCCACATTTTTTAAATTTAATTAAATAAATGGTAAATTATGAGTAGGTGTGTACATTACAGAGACGCTTTTTCAAAAATATTTGTAAGTACGACACGTACGTTATCTACTGTAACATGTACATTAGATATGTAAATACTAACAGTGTGTAGAATAGGATGGAATTTATCATCAGCAACATACCTGAAACTTTAAACTACTATATACCACCCTCAGTGCTCACTTACACTATATAAGAAAGTAATGAAAATATTAAGCTATAAGTTATCGAACAATATGTGTTAAATCATTTATTATATAGATATAATTAAGTTATTATTAAACGTTGCTATAATTTAAATTACATACAAACATATTACTTTCAATAATATTTATTCTTGGAGTCCAGTACAGCGCACGTCTCGTGTGCATATTTACAGTAAAGAACATATTTTTGATCAATTTCACACGGACGAAAGCACGGGTCACTACATAGTGTAAAACAAAGTTCTCTGCCACGTCTGTCTGTATGTCTCAAAAACTACAGAACGCGTTCTCATGCCGTCTTTCACCAATATATAAAATGATTCTTGGGAAAGGTTTAGTTATAATTTGTCTTATTATCAGGGCGGGCGACGTCTGCCGAACCCGCTAGCTTAAAATAAAATAGCTCATTAGTTAGTTATTTGTCCGTAAAATTCCCGTTCAAATAAAATAAATCCCGTTCATATATTTTGATGTTATTTGTAGCCATAGGAATTCACCAAAAAGTTGTTATTTTAATTTTAAATACACACTTTATTTTTATAATACGTAATAGATTACAATTAAAAAATTGGGAACAAAATTAACGTAGTATAAACTTTTTGAATAGGAAACAAAATACATTGTGAAAATGTTCTTCTTCTTTCTCTCGCGGTCGGCGACGCACGCGGCCGGGTAACTATACGCACGCACACGCACTTACGTACGAGCACGCACATGTACACGCACGCACATGCACTTACGTACGAGCGGCGCGACAACGCGTGCCCCGCCGCCGTCACCGCGCTCGCCGCCGCGCGCTCCGGACGCGGCCTCGCGGTCGGCGACGCACGCGGCCGGGTAACTATACGCACGCACACGCACTTACGTACGAGCACGCACATGTACACGCACGCACATGCACTTACGTACGAGCGGCGCGACAACGCGTGCCCCGCCGCCGTCACCGCGCTCGCCGCCGCGCGCTCCGGACGCGGCCTCGCGGTCGGCGACGCACGCGGCCGGGTAACTATACGCACGCACACGCACTTACGTACGAGCACGCACATGTACACGCACGCACATGCACTTACGTACGAGCGGCGCGACAACGCGTGCCCCGCCGCCGTCACCGCGCTCGCCGCCGCGCGCTCCGGACGCGGCCTCGCGGTCGGCGACGCACGCGGCCGGGTAACTATACGCACGCACACGCACTTACGTACGAGCACGCACATGTACACGCACGCACATGCACTTACGTACGAGCGGCGCGACAACGCGTGCCCCGCCGCCGTCACCGCGCTCGCCGCCGCGCGCTCCGGACGCGGCCTCGCGGTCGGCGACGCACGCGGCCGGGTAACTATACGCACGCACACGCACTTACGTACGAGCACGCACATGTACACGCACGCACATGCACTTACGTACGAGCGGCGCGACAACGCGTGCCCCGCCGCCGTCACCGCGCTCGCCGCCGCGCGCTCCGGACGCGGCCTCGCGGTCGGCGACGCACGCGGCCGGGTAACTATACGCACGCACACGCACTTACGTACGAGCACGCACATGTACACGCACGCACATGCACTTACGTACGAGCGGCGCGACAACGCGTGCCCCGCCGCCGTCACCGCGCTCGCCGCCGCGCGCTCCGGACGCGGCCTCGCGGTCGGCGACGCACGCGGCCGGGTAACTATACGCACGCACACGCACTTACGTACGAGCACGCACATGTACACGCACGCACATGCACTTACGTACGAGCGGCGCGACAACGCGTGCCCCGCCGCCGTCACCGCGCTCGCCGCCGCGCGCTCCGGACGCGGCCTCGCGGTCGGCGACGCACGCGGCCGGGTAACTATACGCACGCACACGCACTTACGTACGAGCACGCACATGTACACGCACGCACATGCACTTACGTACGAGCGGCGCGACAACGCGTGCCCCGCCGCCGTCACCGCGCTCGCCGCCGCGCGCTCCGGACGCGGCCTCGCGGTCGGCGACGCACGCGGACGGGTAACTATACGCACGCACACGCACTTACGTACGAGCGCACACGTACGCACGCACGCACATGTACACGCACTTACGTACGAGCATGCACATACGCACGCACGCACACGCACTTACGTACGAGCGCACACATACGCACGCACATGTACGTGCACGCATCCACGCACACGCACTTACGTACGAGGACACATATACGTACGCACATGTACACGCACACATCCACGCACACACACATACGTACGAGCACACAAATACGCACGCATATGTACACGCACGCATCTACGCACACGCTCTTACGTACGGGGACACATACGCACGCACATGTACACGCATTCATCCACGCGGTAGCACTTACGTACGAGCACACACATACGCACGCACATGCACATACGCACGCAAAACACTACCACGACAATGTCATACATTACCTGTAGTGTTCATCAATAAATAATAATACTGTTTATATAGAAACACTTTAGTTTATTATGATATTTTACAGGTCGTAGGGAACACAACTTATTGCTAGTTAACCATTTAATACAACCCCTTTATTCTAACGCACACGAGTGACACTTGAAAGTGTTGCCATTCTGTTACACTGCCACGACATTGCCACACATCACCCAAACAATGTATTACAGTCCTCGTCGATCTTTTTGACCACTCTGAGTATAGCCCAAAGTTCGGACTTGCGCATAATATAGTCAAGAGATTAATACACAACAAAATTAAAATACTAATCTTTGAATTGTCTGGACTGGTGATAAAGTTTGGCGAGGACTGTACTTTCCGTTTGCTTCCCGAGATGCCCTGAACAATAATTTACATTTTATATAATTACTAACTGATATCTGTGATTTCATCGACGTCGCTTTTTATCTTAACAATATATCTTATTTACACTGGAAAACATTTAAAAAAAAAACATATTTTGCTTAGAAAATTTATTTTTAACCATGTTTCCCTAGTAGTAGTAGTAGTAATCTGTTTAGTTCGTTTCCTGCGCTACCGCACCGCACCGTTCGCCCTCCACATTTCCACGGCAAAGAAACAAAGCGTAGTAAAGCACGTAGTACTTACAAAATTCGTAGTTTGTTAAAACCCTTGTAATAAATGTATATTAAATGAAGATATCGTTATGTTTTTTTAGATAAAGACCAAGTGTCTGGAAAATGAAAGTAAAAAAAAATTGATCACAATCTATCCGGTAATTTTTACGCGATACGCTTGCAGTTGCAAACCTCTATCATTCTATTTCACTCGTTGTATTGAAGATTGTATAAAGGTGAATTACTATCTCGGTTTTAAAAAAAAAAACATGTGTCAAAAGTAAAAGTTACGCGACATCGTAATTTTAAAAGCGGTAATAGTCTGTGGTCTAGCTTTCGAGTTATCTTAAGTTGACCATTCGTAACATGATTTATAAATTGATCTTTTGAAGATCTGTAAAATATAAGATATGCAATCTCATATGCAATATATCAATATGTATTATCTACTATAAACAATATTAAAACTAATGAAGGCTATCGAAAGACTATCAAAGTGCATATAGCATGATATAAACCCCAATATGTAGTCGCCGGCAAATGTCAAAAGTTGGGTACTTTTCTGTTGCCTAAAAATTACGATATACCAAGCAAACCATATACGAGTATCTTGAACAACTTATATAAATAGACTACCAAAGCTAGGGCCTACAGAAAAATTGTAGATGTTCCTATCAGACCTCGTAATTATATATAATAATCATAAACATATAGTAATCTAACAAAATAATCCCAAGGAGGGTTGATGTCAAGTAGGCGGCTGATTATAAAAATTAATCCAAATCATATATCATGAGGTTAATGCTATCATGCGTAGTCAACATTAACCTTACCAAGAAATCTGATACAAGCTATGGGGCTGATAGTAGATAAAAGGAAAAACATATCACAAAATGATAGACATGATGTGCCGACCCTACTTAGGTGGATAAGGGTAAGAAGACGATGATGACATAGGATGATACCGACATTAATTAGATGGTATATAATGAATAGATATTCCGTTGGTCCGCCCCCGACATGTCGACGGCGGCGGGCGCTAAGGGCGGTCCCGCCGACCACTGGATCCGTGACGACACCGCTCCCTACTGCACGCAATGCCAGGTATACGAGTACTTACCCTTCCACATCAATTCATAACCAATGATATTATAATTAAAAAGCTGTAGATACGTTACTTAAATGATATTTTAACAAATCAAATGCCACGATATCGCACACATACGTAAAGTAATATTGTAACGCCACACTGTCTTAGATAAAACGTGGAAGTAAGATGGCGTATTCTCAATATCGGCGGTGAAAAAGAAATAGTTATATGTTGCTTAGATACGGGCGGATTGACGGGACAGCGGTCCAAAATAGCTAGCCGCTAAATTTTAACAAGGCGCTGTCGAAACGCTTATGACGTATCTATATAGTTATAATATCATTGTTCATAACTTATTTACAACAACATTTATTCATTAACTATATGTTACCGGTCCATCCTTATGTATATTATGTGCGAGAACTGTTCAATTTTTTCTCCTTTTTCTTGTATATGAGCCTTATTTTTTTTTTAATGTTTAACAACAATTATTGCATAAGCCCGTGCTACATAAATATTCTTACTGTAATTCTCGATTATGGTTTATAATATTTTAACTGATTTCTGCTTGAAATTAGTATTAATTGATTATATTATTTTATAATCAAATACCGGAAAAATATGTAAATATGTGAAACTATTACTAGATTTGTTATAGCATATGATTATTATTTTCCCTATTATGTTTTGCATTGTTTTTGCTAAACAGTGAAAACTGTATCAAGTATTCTAGAAGTATTGTAGACGGGAAGGATCGTGAAGTTTGACGAGTTATAAATAAAGGCTCGACATGTTGATAGCTACTACACAAAAAAAAAATCGTTTGAGAATCAAAGAAGAATATTGAGCTGTTCTACCGTACATAATTATTAACTGGTGACATGAGGGGATGAATTTGTAATTTTACAGAAATGCGCTCCAAAATTTGCTTTGATTATATCACATATGTGTCATTATATTTCAAAATGAGTTAAGTCCAATTTTAATTGTTCGTATGACATGTTTAAGTTTTGAAAGATTTCTAGTTTTTATACATCGAGAACGACGTTCAATTTTTAATGTGGATAAGGTTTTTAGTTTTTTTTTAATGATCTTCATATTTTACATGTACAGATTGGAAGATTTTGAAAAATAACGTAAAATATTAGAAACGTCTTAAATTGGATTTAACTTATTTTGAAATATAACGTCTCATATATGTATATTATATAGTTTAAGTACTTTGGTTTGGTTTTTAAATTCAATGTTTATGGGCGTTAATCCTGTAAGAAAAGTGAAAAAAAAAGTTGAATATCATGTATTATATCTATGAAAGTTTTGATTACAGTCAAAATCTGTTATAACGACATCGAAGAGACTAGTCATATTTAATCGTAACAACCGGTGGTGTTTTCGAGATACGGCATTCGGCTGGGACCTTTGTTCTGGATTAATACAACCGGTATATTGTTCCATACGATGTCGCCATAAATGGTTTTGACTGTATTTTGTGAAAGCATTAAAGTAGATGCGTAGGTGGGAGAGCCACGGTGAAGCTATTACTGGTTTCAGCATGAATGGGTCGGCTCTCCCGGGGTACTATCAGCCTTTCGCAGAAAACCGATATGAAGTAACAGTGCTTGCATTGTTACATTTCGTTTGGTCCCTCCCTACCTTCTTCCCCCAAACACTGGTTAGCAACGCACTTGCGACTCCACTGGTGTTTCTAGTGTCTATGGACGGCGGTGATCATTTACCATCGGGTGACCTACCTGTTCGTTTGCCTTGTATATAAAAAAATGTAACGGATAGGTTCGGTTCACCGCGTTGGAGCGGCGCCACCACTGCCGCGAGTGCGGCGCCGTGTTCTGCGGGCGATGCTCGCGGTACGAGGCGCCCGTGCGGCGACTGCGTGCACTCAGACCCGTGCGCGTCTGTCAACGCTGTCACGACAACATACATTCCAACAAGGAATAACCACATACATACACAAACAAGACCTACGTACACTCCTCGACAATCCCTTTCAACGCTCTGAATATGGCCGTCATGACTTACGCATAATAAACTCTTTAATACAAGACAATGTTAACATTTTATTATAAGGATCTATAATGGACATTTATTGTTCCTTAAGTTATCTTGTTGCTATGCATATAATACAATGATAGTATAACTAAAGATACGTTATCTATATGATATTTTGACAAAACAAATGGCACGGTAACGCACACACACGTATAGTAACGTTAGTAAGACGCCGCACTGTCTTAGATAAAAAGATGAAATATTCCCGATATCGATGGTGAAAAAGAAATAGTTATACGTTATTTGAATATTTGGATTGACGAGGCAGCCGTCAAAAATAAGCTACTTAGTTAAGTTTTAACAAGATGTTGTCGAAGCGCGTACGACGTGTCTATATAGTTATAATATCATTGCTATAATATAATACCTATTTATATGTTAGTCTCCCGCGTAACTATGTTCAGAGCGGTCAAAAAGTTATAAAAAGTTATAACTACACTCCTGGTCAATCTGTTTGAACATTCTGAAAATAGCCGTTAGGACTTGCGCGTAATACACTCAGTTTAATACAAAAGAAAGTAAAAATTTAATAAGAATCTAAAATTTGTTTTTATCTACCCTTAATATGTTATACATGTAGTAGCTAGCGAGTGTGGCGAAAGTTGTCCTGCCTTAATAATAAAAAAAATCGCAAAAGTCAACCGCAGCGCCACCTACCGGATCCGATTGTGAACCGAAAGCATTCTTGAATCCACTTGAACGCACACAAAAAACAATCATCAAAATCTGTCCAGTCGTTCAGGAGTTCAGTCACAGAAACACGGATAGAAAAATTATGTATATGAACATATAGTATGTATCTATACTTAAATTTATATTACGCGCATGTATATTTAGAATGGTCAAAAAGATTGGCGAGGAATGTATCAATTTACAATAAGCGCAAATTTCCTTTTACTGTTAAGAGAAATGTTTATTAGATCTCGTATATTATAAACGCTTAGTGATACGATAAATTGAGAACAATTATCAAAACACGTGTAAAAGTAAAGTTGATATATTATGATTATAAAATGTACACTCCAAATTGTTAAATCCTTCCAGTATTATCACTTTTTGAAGTATATTCCCAATTTGTACATAATCCCAACAATTTTTAGTTTGCAGACTAAATCTTTTTGTACAACGTATGACAGCTTATATGTAATGTTAAATAAAATGTAATATTTTACAAAGACACTCTCATAGTAATTAAAATGTTGGTTATTTGTTTGTCCACGTGATGTCGCGTCGTAAGCTGTTTATTTTGTAGTTTAGTTTAATGATTTTAATATATAAGTGTTTTTTTTTGTTATCGCTCTTTCTGCTACCAAAGTAGATATTTTTTTAATATTATTGAAAGTTCAAAATAATATAATGTAAGTACTATTATGTTGAATGTAGTAGAATTGTTTGTTTTATAAAATATTAGAACAGTATTAATAACATATATAATTTGAGTAATTATATTTTTGTTTATAATGGATCTCGTAATCTCGGTGTATTCTCAGTTTCCTGAAATCATGTTTTAATATTCTATTTATTATTTATAATATTTATTGTATAATTTATATGAATTTACGTAATTGAATATTAATTTGAAATCAAAATATTGAAAAAGAATGTGATATATTTTAAGTTTACATATTTTTTGTAATATATTTCATTCCAGTATTGCGATGGAATTTCATGTGAAGATATAAAATCTAGTCATATTTTATGTATTACATTCATTTATACGTGTTTTTTTCGCAATATATAATATAAATAACATATATACTATTTAAAGATACAATTCCTGAGAGTAAGCCAAACTTATTATTATACAAGTTAATATAACATTTTTACACGTCATTCCTAGTCGTGATCGTACAAGTTTCAGATAAATATTACATGTTTTTTCTATTTATAGTGAAGTATACACTCACTACTAGCGCGCTGGTAGTACACTGTTATAGACATAACGGTTCAAAATAGCTTTTATAAAAAAGTAAAAAACATATTTAAAATATCCATGTTAATACAAGTTTTTAAAAAGTATAATTTATTGCCTAAAAATATAATGTTCTGATACTTTAATTCAGTCTAAATAAACTGTTCTGTATTTATGAATCAATTAAGGCTTGATGATAATACGTTAAATAATTCTTGCTTTGAAATTTAGTAGTTGTAGTAAATATATGAAATATAATAATAGTGTTAAGTGTAATGTTTCTTAGTCACATGATGTATAGATAATCTACATGTATCAATTTACAATAAGCGCAAATTTCCTTTTACTGTTAAGAGAAATGTTTATTAGATCTCGTATATTATAAACGCTTAGTGATACGATAAATTGAGAACAATTATCAAAACACGTGTAAAAGTAAAGTTGATATATTATGACTATAAAATGTACACTCCAAATTGTTAAATCCTTCCAGTATTATCACTTTTTGAAGTATATTCCCAAATTGTACATAATCCCAACAATTTTTAGTTTGCAGACTAAATCTTTTTGTACAACGTATGACAGCTTATATGTAATGTTAAATAAAATGTAATATTTTACAAAGACACTCTCATAGTAATTAAAATGTTGGTTATTTGTTTGTCCACATGATGTCGCGTCGTAAGCTGTTTATTTTGTAGTTTAGTTTAATGATTTTAATATATAAGTGTTTTTTTTGTTATCGCTCTTTCTGCTACCAAAGTAGATATTTTTTTAATATTATTGAAAGTTCAAAATAATATAATGTAAGTACTATTATGTTGAATGTGGTAGAATTGTTTGTTTTATAAAATATTAGAACAGTATTAATAACATATATAATTTGAGTAATTATATTTTTGTTTATAATGGATCTCGTAATCTCGGTGTATTCGCAGTTTCCTGAAATCATGTTTTAATATTCTATTTATTATTTATAATATTAATTGTATAATTTATATGAATTTACGTAATTGAATATTAATTTGAAATCAAAATATTGAAAAAGAATGTGATATATTTTAAGTTTACATATTTTTTGTAATATATTTCATTCCAGTATTGCGATGGAATTTCATGTGAAGATATAAAATCTAGTCATATTTTATGTATTACATTCATTTATACGTGTTTTTTTCGCAATATATAATATAAATAACATATATACTATTTAAAGATACAATTCCTGAGAGTAAGCCAAACTTATTATTATACAAGTTAATATAACATTTTTACACGTCATTCCTAGTCGTGATCGTACAAGTTTCAGATAAATAATACATCGTTTTTGTTCTTGGTATATATAAGTGATCTGCCGCTAGTGGTTGATAACTGTGCTGGCATTGTTCTTTTGACGAACGACACTTCACTCATATTTAAGGTAAAAAGTATAGATTCAGAGTTTAGTTATTCGAATAATATCTTAAATAAAATTTCCAATTGGTTTGCATTCAATAATCTGTTGCTTTAATGCAGACAAAACAAAATGTATAAGATATAACTACCTTGGTTCTGCTTACTGTTAGTAGAATCGAGATCGAAGGTAATCTAGTAGGCTTAGTTGACAATACTGTGTTCTTGTAGACTCGATTCTAAATTACAATGGGATCTTCACATAAAAAATAGTCAGGAAGATTAAGTTCTGCTGCGTTTGCAGTTCGAAAGATTCGTCAACTAACAGATATCGTCCCTGCTAGGTTGGTCTACTTAGCTAAGTTTCATAGCTTCATGTCTTATGGTATTTTGTTGTGGGGATAGCAGTTGAGGTGGACTCCATATTCCTACTTGAAAAACAGGCATTTCAAGCAATTTATAATATGAGGCCTCACGAAGCATTAGACTAAGCTTCAGGAATTCGGTATCTTAACTCTGCACTCCCAATATATTTTTGATAATTTAATGTACGCAAAAACTTTAATATATGAACGATGGTGATGTCTGGAAATGACACCCCTCTCTGTATATTGACTAAAAACAAATGTTACTATATTTTGCAAAACCACATCGAGTTATTTGCCGGTTTTTCTCGATGACTGGGTTGTTTTCTGAACCGGTGGTAGCTTTAACGTTCATGAGCGCCTTCTCAGGGCCTAAAATGATTCACTAACTCGAAGATATAATGGTAGATGAACTCATTCCTCCCATCCATCATATTTGATAAGTAAGATATAATACACTATAATTTACATTACGACTCTTGAACAAGCAATTTAACGAAGGTGGTTATTTGTGTAGGTGATAGAGCCACGCTGAAGCTATTACTGGTTTCAGCATGAATAGGTCGGGGGCTCGGGGTATTACCACCCTCTCACAGAAAACCGACGTGAAGTAATAGTGCTTGCCTACCTCCCCTCTTCCCCCCAAACACAGGTTGGTAATAACGCACTTGCGACTCCCCTGGTGTTGCAAGAGTCTATGGGCGGTGGTGATCACCTAACATCAGGTGACCCACCTGTTCGTTTGCCTCCTAAGATATAAAAAAAGGTGAAACCCCAGAGCCAGCATTTTATAAAATTAAAGCCAATGAGTTACCGAGACAGCATTTATTCATAACTACTATTAAGGGTTGTTGACAACAAGAAAGAAAACAATAATCAACTAAACATAATTTATTATTTTTTATAATATTTGAACTCTCTGTATCCAGAATATCTACATAATATGCGTTGATATTTACATGCTTCTGACAAAGATACAATAACTGTTTTACAAACACCAACAAATATACTAAACATCGTCGTTATGATTATCAATTAAGTACAATTTGTCCAATATTATATAAATTTTAATAAGCATACGAAAATATATTCCGTGCAAATAGCTAAAAGTTTAAGTGTTTTGTATAACATTAACACGGACTTATTATTTGGTGGTTACAATTCTTTTGATTATAAAAAAATCCAAATAAATCAAAACATTTCCATCATATGGTTAATTATACTATAATTAACTGGTTTAATCTGACAATAGTTAGTTAAAATAAGTAATATGCCTATCAACAGCAATATGTTTCACGAAATATCATAGCCGTAATAATAGTGTATTAATTTTATCTAAATATATTAAGTAGACTTTGTTTATAGTGCAATTTTATAAATGTAATAAGTACATGCGTGAATTAAATAACGATTTCAAAATGGAATACTATGCGTTCTAAATATTAACAACCTGGAATGTCAACAGAAGATTTTATGAATGGATTGTTTTTATGGAGCTTTGTTAATAATATATAGTCTCATAACACACTATTATTTGCTTGTTTATTTTATGTGATTTAATATACTAAAGTAATGGAAATCAAATTCAATTTTCGTTTAATATGAATGGTGCGTAATTAAATATAAAATTATATTCTAAACCGACATATGTCGCTGCTGTTCAATCGCAGTCCATTTTATTAAAAAATATACTCAACAAATAATTATTACAACAACAACAAAACCTAAATCCGATTAAAACTTGTTCAATTTAATCTAATTACAAAATAATAGTATTACCTGTTTCAAATATCTCATCACTGTTTCCTTTATTCATAAAAAAAAGTATAAAAACAGATCCACAAAGTAATATAGACAATATTCTACAAATTTACAACTATATACAAATAAAAAATATGTCCAAAACCGTTATATATTACAGCTATATATTATTACAATATGATAAAAAATACTGCACTGTTCATTCTGTTATGCACTATAAACAATGCGCCCGGCTTCTCTTAATACTGAGTTAACGAACGTCATACGAATTATATTAACGTTCTATACAGTAACGTGTAACGTGTGCTTTAAACTTTAGGAAAGTGTATCGTGCAGCACAAAAGCAGTGCATATTAAGTACATACATTCACTTTACACATCTATAAAAACACATAAAACATACGGTAAACTACCACAATTAAAATGTCCTTTAAGCAGAATATTTCTTGCTAATATTTACTAGGAGATATTATTTTCGCCGTCACATTTACATACTTCGGTTTGGAATTACACTTCGACAATGATACAATAATTAAGTAGCGTATTCCTCCATATTTAAAGTCGAAAATCGAGTATACCAGACCGTACTTGTGAAAAAGCACAAAAGACAGTTAGCACAGGATATATTTGTTTCTGACAAAATACAGCAGAATACACGTTAAAATGCTCGAGTTCTTATTTAATTATAACAAAAGTACGATTATTAAGTACAACGCTACCATATTTTAAGTTACAGCCGTAAGTCTGCCGTTTTTTTTTTCAATTGGTGTGAAACCGTTTTTTGTCATATAAAGTACTCTAAGTACATATGAATTGAAACTTCACGTTTTGCGGTTATATTATATTTGTCCGGTAATTTCATTCTGTGAAAAATATTTGTATGGAATAAGGTTAAAACTTTCACTATTCATTTTGTTGTTATATATCGAGTCTGAAAGTGGAATGGCGTGTATAAATAATAGCATCTTGTATTAAAAATTTCAACTCCTTGCTTGAGCAACTTAATAGTAGTGAATTGTTTGAATCCTACAGTTTTTTGGTGACGCAAGATATCGTGGTGAAACCATAACTTGATAACTTGGTGGTACAGCTTTTAATTATAGTATATGATTTGAATCCTACAGCTTTTTGGTGATGCAAGATGTCATGGTGCAACCATAACTTGACGGTACTGCTCTTTTAAGAAATTAAAGCATAAGTACTTGCTTAGTTACTTATCATTCTCAAGCAAAAAATCTGTCGCCAAACACCTGTAAGTGTATTCCTGAAACTGTACTAATGACTCAGTTCTCCATAGAGTTAGTATGTTACCAACTTAGGTCACACTGTCACTTAACATAATGTACGATAGAGGTCAATCGATAAAACTTATAGAATAAAAAGAAAACAACAATAAATTCCGTACAAAAAGTTTTCATTGCCAAGTTTACGGGACCCCCATTTTGTCAATCACCCTATACTTAAGGATTTATCAATTGATCGCAGATGTTCCTAAATTGATTTGTCAGTAGTAATTAGTACAATTAAAACCGAGTTCTTATTTCATTGGTTCTTCTTAATTATTGGTTATTTGTGATTTCACAACATTCCTTTAAGGATGGTCGACATAAAACTACGTAAATAAACCAATAGATAGCATCCTTCATTGTCAAGTATAATATGACGTATTCGTTTGTACTTTGTAGCGAACATTATCAATTGTATAAAATAAATCTAAGTATCTCGAGCCGCATTAAAATAGTAGGCTATATCGATAAAAACGTCTCATATAGTATAAAATGGACGATACAACAACGAGCTAGAAGCGAGTAATATTAGCACATCTCCTAGGCAGGCAAATCTGTAATATGTCGAGACGAGCTTCCATTCTAAGTACATAAATATTTGTCAATCGCAATTTATCTTCGAGAATGACCATCAAATTCTCTCTTTGCGTGTACATTTACCCACTCTTCTATATTCTGAGAAGAGTGCCATTTTCATCATAATTCCCGACTAATGTCAATTTCGTAAAATCCCAATCGTATTTACGAGATCGCAGTATTCTTGAGATTTTCTCGAGAAATAGAAATTATATCAAACACAACTAATAAATTCGAAACGAGAAGTAATCATAGCCCCATTAATAATTATACATTTTCACGTGATACGTGCTCTTTCTTTGTAAACTTGTCAGCGTGATGGTAGTGTCTGTAGTGGCCAATATATTCATAGACCGTTATTCATAGACCGTTGATGTAGCAGTTGGTATGTGGAGGTGGGGGGGGGTCAAGCCTTGTTCGCACTAGACTAGTAATTTAACCGAGTACCGAGTAATTTAGTAGCTAGCATGTCTGAACGCCGAAAATGTAGTCGAAACGATCCATTTTGTTCTATTTTTTTTGGTAAGTAGCACCTCCCTTCACGCATCACCGCTTACTTGTTCATCTGCTAAACAAGTCCGAACTTATCATTTTAGTCGAGATCATTAGTTACCGCAAGATAGTGAACATTCATCTTTTATTTATTTTTTTGCCAAACAATCTTCTTGTAGATTACGATTGCCATTACATTGGTATTACAAGTTTGTTGCGATCATTTCAATGAATGAACGAAATGGTGGCCGTCTTTCTAAAACTTTCTAGGGAGTTTTTGCGGCAAGTCAGAATCCATATTCTGTAGCATTATTTCCTATCATTTCACTTGTTTACAATAACGCAAATATATTACGTAAAAGACCACTAATATTACATAATATAGAGTCACAAGATTATGAATAAAATATAAAATCCACATTTTATGCAGTACACAAATACATGAGATTTCAAGATCCTGTCAAAAACTTGAACATTCATCTTGCAAAACACCATTCATTTGTGTACCGGGGCATCACATCTAAAGCGGACAAGGCGAAAAAGTTAAGGTTCTGAAATTCGTTGAGCTCATAACTTGGCAAGTGAACATGATAGAGAAAAGAAACTGTGTATTCACATTCATACATACTAGAAGTCCAATGAGGTTCGATATGAATGAATGTCAGAACTCGAACTTAGTTGTCCGCATCACGTGAAATGCTCCTATACTGTCGTCGAGCGTAGTGCGAACGATTGTTTGGGGTAGTAAGTAGATTAGCTAGTAAACGAGTGGGGTAGTGCGTACGTGTGTCTAGAGCGGCGCGGGCGTGGGGTCCGGCAGCGGGGCGAGGAACGGGTTCGTGGAGAGCGCGCGGCCCGCGTACGAGCTGGCGTGGGCACCGGCTCCTCCGCCAGCGCGCGCAGCCCCCGCGACAGCTGCTGGCACAGCGCCGCCACCGGGTCCGCCTCCGTACCGCTCTCCTGGACAAACATATAACCCATGATATTGTAACGTAAAAAAAAACGAGTTTTCTTTACACCACACGACTCAAGTTTTTTTTTATGTCATAAGTGGCAAATGAACAGATGGGTCACCTGCTGTTAAATGACCACCACCGTTCACGGACACTAACAACACCACAGGAATCGCAAGTACGTTGCCACCCTTTGGGGGGAAAGGATTAGGGGAGGGAGAAGGAGAGGATGAGAGGACAAAGAAGATGGGCCTCCAGCTCTCTCACGGACCGAACGAAACGCAACAATGGCAAGCACTGTTACTTCACGTCGGTTTTCTATGAGAGGGTGGTACTACCCACGCTATTTTCACTTCTCAGAATCGGATTTGTATGGAAAAGGCTCGTATATTTTTGGTTATCAATTCACTCACTAGATGACATTGTTATATAATTTTTTTGGCTACTTTGATAACAAAAGATGGTGAATAATTTTGACATTTCAAACTGACAACTTTCACTTTGTTTACGTATCTGTTACGAGAGTGTGCTTCCTTAAATTTTCTTGCCTCCTACAAACAATGTTATCTATCTCCGGATCTACTTATAAACATTGACTCCTGTATATAAATACTTGGATTTAGATTTGCCTTACGTTGAATATATTCATTACAAATAAAAATGAATACTCATACTCTCGTAACAGATACGTGAACAAAGAGAATAAAAATAAATATTTGAAAGTTGTCAGTTTGGATAGCTATCGATTCAGTATATATTCAATTTAATATACATAGTATATTTTATAATATTTTTTATTGTTTTATTATTAACGTAATTAATGTTAAAATAAGACTGTAATTTATATTCGTTACACATAAATGAGTAGTTATATTTTATAATGATATCCATTTATTATAAATCCAATATTAATACTTCATTTTTAATAATTCACTTTAAATAATATATTATAATTTTTGAACGTATCAATTTTTTAACGAAATTTCATGGAACTGTTGATACAAATACACACTTTTCTTCTTTTTGTACAATTTCTAAAAGTGTTATAAATATTATTCTTGTGTCCGTCAATATGTGAACTATTTATGTTTTATAAAAATATATAACACTAGCCTCTGCCCGCGACTTCGTTCGCGTGGAATAGTTATTTTGGGCTAACGGTAACACGCAGCGGAAGCTCTCAAGAGGAAAAAAAATAGAAATATTAGATAGATTAGATTTAGAAACATCCTTCATTGGTGCTCCGCTCCTATTAGCCTTAGCGTGTTGACATATAGCCTATATAACACTAAAATATTTTTTCAAATCGGACGAGTAGTTTCTGAGATTACCCCTTACAACTTCACAAACTCACAACATCATAAACTTTACCTCTTTATAATATTATTATTATTAATTATATTATATACTAGCTGTACCCGCAGATCCGCCCGGGTTTTTTAAATTGTATTAAAGAAATATAAAATTGTGAGACCATCTACAATTATAGAAATGTTCTTTAAAGACAAATGTAAGTACGACGCGCACGCCACTAAAAGTAACATATAACGTGTGCATTACTGTACGTGTACGTGTATAAATACTAACAGCGTGCCAAATGAGGTTTGTCATTACCAATATATTTGGAACCTTAACCCACCATATAACTACCACACTTCTCACTTATACTGTTTAAGGAACGAATGAAAAAATAACTTAAAATATTATTATAAAGATTTACATTTACATTACATGTAATACACATTATAATTAAGATTTTCGGCAAGTAATTTAATTATGGAACTCTTTACGTAATACGTTTATAATCTAAGATCCTATTAGGAAGACCTCTATATCATAAAAGTTATTAATAATTATAACGTCGAATTGTAAATAATAAACTGATAATTATTTCTCTTATTAAAAATAAAAAATGAGTTGAAATCTTGCTAAATTTCACGCTTTATAAGGCTTGCTATCTACCAGTGAAAGTCCCGTGAAAATCTAACCGTGTAACCGTTTTGACGATAGTACAGCGGGCGGAGCCACGGTTAACAGCTAGTATAAACTAAAATTACTTGAATTACTTTTTATATGATCAGCTATCTGCCAGTGAAAGTCTCGTGAAGATAGGACGAACCGTTTTGGAGATAGTACTGCGGGCGAAGCCACGGTTAATAGCTAGTATATACTAAAATTCCTTGAATTACTTTATATAAGGTCAGATATCTGTATAAAAAATCGTGAAGATCAGTCTAACCATTTTGAAGATAGTAATGCGGGCGAAGCCACGGTTAACAGCCAGTCTAAATTAAAATAAATTAAATTACTTTTTATAAGGTCAGCTATCTGTCAGTGAAAGTCCCGTCAAAATCGATCCAGCCGTTTCGGAGATTAGCCGGAACAAACAGACAGACAGGCAGACCGACAAAAATTCGTACCCAATCAGTAAAAAAATGTTATTTGAACATACAGACACTTCATTATTATTATATGTATAGATATAGTATAGGCGAAGAGACAAACCAGATCGAGTTTCTTGCCGATTCTTCTCGATGACTGGGTTGTTTTCCGAACTGGTGGTAGTTTTGACGTTCAGTCTACTAAATTGCCCGGCCCATATTCACTTATGCTCAAATAGATAATTATTTTATAACGTAATAAATAAAACCAACTTTAAAAAAATATACTCGGAAAAACTTCACAATGTTTTTGTCCGTATTTAGGTACCCACGTAGTCTTCTAATCAGGGTCATAATTCTTTAAAGCATCATTAAATACAAAAGCATATTACAATATTTTAACTTTTTACAATCACTTGAGATATCATTTTATCTATACATATAATAAGGATGTAAATCTTACATTTCTATACTTTTACATTTTTATGAAAAAAAAAAACTGTTGCAGTTGTCTTGGAATAAATAATAAAATACATTTCAATCGTTTTTAGAAATGTCTGTCCGTCTGTTTGTTTGAACACGCATCATTGCTATAGTTCTACGTTAACGATGAAACCTCACATTTAGCAAGTAGTCCGGTGAAGCTGTTAATACCTTGGTAGGTCAATACCGTAGACAGTTCGAAAAAAAAAACTCACATTTATTTAGTCATGGTTTCATTAAAATCAGTTAATTCTATCAATAGTTATTGTAATTTTAATGACGACGTGACTTAAGTACGAGAGAAAAGTAGATAAGCAAATGGGCTTAATATATTCAAATTATTTTATTAGTCACCATTTTTTTTTACATTAGGTTCTACAATGACGGAGTCGTGGGCACAGCTAGTACAATATAAGCATCTGTCAAGAGGAATGGAGTAATAATTTAGATAAATTTCGTAGACTGACCTCAATAGTTGCGACATCAGGTCGAGAGTTGGGCACGACCGGTACCACGGGCGGCGGCGTCGGCAAGGATACTGGTAGGGGGGCCGCTGTCGCGACCGGCTTCACTACGGCGGGTAACGCCCGAGGCGGGGACCCGAGCCCGGCTCGTTGCCGCTCCAAGTTCGACGGCAGCTCGCTTATACGGAGCGACATCTGACGCTTGAACGGAGAACTGGAAAATAATGTATTAATGCAGTTTTTTTTTTACAACAAAACGACACATCCTGGCTAATATTATAAATCGCGAAAGTGAGTTTATTCGTTTGTTACGCTTTAAATACACAAGCGATTATCGTGAAATGTAGCTAGCATACACGCTGTCAGAGGCACAGAAAATGACAAAGTACATTAATCTTGAAAAATGTACTATTCCCGACGGATAGGATAAAAATGAAAAATAAGTTTTAACGAAATTTCCAAGCGTTAAGTATTAAGGTTATAAAACCGGAACCGAACGATGCTCGGCTGCTCGAATTTCGATACGCGCGCACACTCACACACACACACTTGTGTATGTGTGTGAAAGAGACAAGATCACATGCAAGGGCACAACGCTTTATCCTTACGTGACGATTTCTACCAGTCAACTCATACCGCAAACCGTGTTCATGAACTTTCTTGCAAAAACTACTTTCATTTTTTAATTACCTACAATGAAACTTTTTCTCCAACCTATTGACGATATATTAATTAATGATTGATTTCAGTTTTTTCTCCGTTCGTCAATAATAACGAATATGTTAATTTATAATATGTCATGAAAATTATAACTGTTTATCCTCTCTATACAAATAAAGGAGAACTGTTTACAATCAATAGAGATTGTTTTTAAAGGAATAAAAAGGAATGGTCAATAGTGACACCTTTTAAACTAGTGTATATCATTGATTAAAAATTTGTTGTGGTATTTAATAGTAAAATCATATTCGCTCTTTATATTTATTGTTGGCTGTACTTAAATACCAGCAATAATGAATAAGTAATTAAGGTATGATTTTTGTTATTTTTTATACATTATAAAAAATACTGATATTAGATGTTTTCTAATTTAATAAACATGTCTAACCAAGAAATGAATTGGCTTACAAGTGCAGCTGCCGAAATACGTACGGGCTTAACTTAACTCAGGCTTTTAAGTTGAAATTTTTTTATATGGCAGTTATACAAGCGGACATTTGAAAAAACCCTATCATCGTACTAATTGCTGTCGTTTCCCTTTACCGAAAACTCACGCTTATTTTGGGATTTAAAACCACATCAATCGACACGTTGCCCAAACACGTCACACCTCGGTCGTCATTGCTTAAAAAAATGATATGACGCTGTTGCAATCACCTGTTGTTAAGATGTGCGAACCCACGGAAGGAACCTTGTCGTTCGAGCAGATGTGGTGCGGCGTGAGGTCGCTCGACAGCGAACGGGTTGTGTGCCGCAGCGCGACCCGCAGCGGCGCCGACCGCACCTGCCGGTCCGACCACACCGACCGCATTTGCCGCACCAGTCCCGCCGACCGGTACAGCGACACCCGCACTGCCCACGCTGACCGCAGCGGGGGAGGGGGCGGCAACAAGTGCGGGCGTGGGGACGGTTGCGGGTGACGCGTCCGCCTCCGAAACGCGACGACTCGTTATACCTGAAAAGAACACCAAAACATATACATTCAGTAAAATCTCACTAATCCGGTAAAAACCTAGGGGTGTCAGAATATTGGACTATATAGAAAAACTGTACAGAATTTTTGATTCCGGTGCGTCAGCACGGAACCAAAATTTTATAATGGCATTGTGAGCGTAGGGTGCCGGATTAATGAGATACTACTGTAACACTACAGGCAAGATAATAAGTCGCTTTCATATTTTTGAAGCTATAATGATTTAATGATTAGAGATCGGACGTAGAGTCCTCGTCAATCTTTTTGGCCGCTCTGAATGTAGGCTAAGTTCGGGCATTTCGGGCATGAGCATTATACATTCAAGAGTTTAATACAAAACAAATATAGGAATTTAAAATTGGCATTTATTTAACCATAAGTTGTCTCGATGTTACACGTACAATATAATACGTATTTATACCCGAATTTGTGTACTACGCAGCTACATCCAAAGCGGTCAAAAAGGTTGGCGAGTCAGTTGTTCAGTTGATCGCGTGTTCTTTGATAGGGAGTCAGAGCTTTCGATGAAAGGAAACTCGATGAAATAGCATGGTGGTAGGACTTTTTCAAAACCGGCCTGCCTAGTACCTTTGAGTTCAAAATCTGTCACCATACATTTATGGGTGTGTTTCGGCAGTTGCACTTGAAAGCGCAATCCCTTTTGGCTTAACGTATTTACCATCTTGGACGATATCGTTATTTAACATTAGGTAAGTTTGTTGTGAAACGCTAAAACCTAAATCTATAGAAACATATACTATGTAAGAAAACATAGGTCTGATGTTTTAAATATTTCTTGATACAGTCATTTCATCTAAGTTTTTACACGACATTTAACAACCACACATATAGTAATAAAAAAATACTACGTTTGTAGTAACTACCACTATTGTATAAACAATAATTATTCTAGTGCTAATCGTTCGATTTCCATTAAAAATACAACATATAGATAGATAAAGAGGGAACTGATATAATAAATATATAACAATATTTTGATTCTATGCCAACAACCCACGTATTATCGAAATAACAACTATCACTTCACTACATATAACATATTATATCGTGTGTACAAATTTAATATACAAAATAAGCAGTGTGCGAATACTTTATTGAAATTCCAAAACAATATTGACATACCATAATGTAATTTAATTTAATTCAAAATTAATGTTATCAACAAGAATGAAAATTGTTTTTTTTTTTTTTAATAATACTTTTCCGTCAGAATATCTATACTAATATTATAAAGAGGTAAAGTTTGTGAATTTGTGAGTTTGTGACGTTGTAAGGGGTAATGTCAGGAACTACTAGTTCGATTTGGAATATTCTTTCAGTGTTATATAGCTCATTTATTTATCAGTGTAGGTTATAGGCTATATATCATCACGCTAAGACTAATAGGAGCGGAGCACCAATGAAGAATGTTGCAAAATCGGGGTATCTTTCCCTTTTCAGAGCTTCCGCTGCGTTTTAGCGCAAAATAACCATTCCACGCGTACGAAGTCACGGGCAGAAGCTATTAACTAATTATATTATTTATACTAATATCATAAAGAGGTAAAGTTTGTGAGGTTGTAGAGGGTAATATTTGGGGAGTCGGGGAAAAAATGGTAAAACGTTACTTACGAACGCTGCCTTAACGATGAGATATATATGATTGAGTTCTAGAAAAAAGTTGTAGCTTGATAATGCCTATTACCGCCCAACGAAGTGGGCACGGGTCAGCTAGTCAACAATACAGTTCTTTTAAACCGATCTCAAAAAGTAAGAGGTACTCAATTCGGTTGTATTTTTTAAAATGTTTCTTATCTGAGAACTTCGCAATTTCGATACTGATTTGGAATATTTACTTAATGGAAAGGGGATCCAAGTCGGTCCCATTTCAATTTTTCAGTGTTGGACCTTCAATTTGAAAGATACATAACGTTATAGTGATTTTGGTAATTGATAATATGATTTTCGTCAACAATGTTATCCGTTTACTTTCCCTCTTCTGGAAAAAACAATGATCAAATTCTATTCTGTAGTTTTTGCATGATGCCCGCACATCGGCAGACCTCTATCATTTTTTTTTCGAACTGACTACGCTATTGTACTAGCATGGTTTTAACAGCTTCACCGGACTACCGATCATTTTATTTATGTATAAAATATAGACGCAGATATAACTGGGAATAGATAATCTTTCCATGGGTTATAGCTATATTATTAAAGTGATATAAATAATGTAATGTTGTGAGACCTGACTTGCGGAAGGAGCCCTGCCTGGTGAAGGCGTGGCTCGCCGCGTCGATATACTAGTATAAATAATGTAATGTTGTGAGACCTGACTTGCGGAAGGAGCCCTGCCTGGTGAAGGCGTGGCTCGCCGCGTCGATGCTCATGGAGACGGCGCACTCCTTGTCGCGTCGCTGCTTGCGCTCGAGGCACGCGGCGAACGCGCACCCCACCGCGTGCGAGAGCCGCTCGCCGCTGTCGCGCGACGCGAGGAACCCGTGGCACATCCACCGCCGCGTCGTGCCGTCACGGCATATGTAACTTTATTAACAACACACACTACTTTATCATCTATACTAGAAACATATCAATTTTAAACAGTTAACATAATTTTTATAGCCCACACACTTCATCATCTTTTCATCGTCAAATCTCCAGTATTGTAATCTCAATATTCACACCTTTACATGTAGTCCGCGTCAAATGGTTTGGCCGCTCTCAATATAGCTTTAACTTCGGTCTTGCTTATAATACAGTCAAAAGGTGAATACAAATCAAATTTAAAAAAAGATTATAGGAATTTAACATTTATGTTTATTAATCTTTAAGTTGTCTCGATATTGTACGTACAATTTATCAGGTTTTAATGAATTATGATTCAACGAAAGTAAAACGAAAGTTTGATTCCGATTGAGTTGTCTTGTACACGGTTTGTCAGCTAGTTTCTTTTTATTTATTTTATTTTAGCACGGCAATGTGACTGCACTGTGCTGGATGGTAAGCACAGCCCAATCCAAAAACAACGGCAACCACCGAGACATACGCCCTCCTCCGTCGGTCATCGCTATCATGTCGGCCTACGTAAATGCTCCTTCACGTTAAGCTTGAAGGACCCCATGTTATAGGACGGAGGGAACACACTGGCCGGGAGATTGTTCCACAGCTTCACGGTACGGCAAAGATAAGATGTTGCAAACTTTTTAGTTCGTACCCAGATAGGAGTTACCGTAAAACTGTGGCTCCGAAGACCAGCGCGCGAGGTTCGATTGTAAAAAGGAGAGGAAGGGATTAATTTGAATGAGTCTTCAGTTATTAACAGTTAACTAGTTTACGAAAATCTGTTTATATGAACTGAGCAGACATATACATACACACGAGATATACAGACATATAGAATATTTGCAAAAAAATAGATATCGAAATGAACAAGACAATAGAAATTAAATCATTACTGGGGTAAAAAAAACAGTAAAAACTAGAAATGGACTAGTTGGATAACCGAGTATTAGAAAAAGTTAAAATATTAACAGTGTGCTTAGTGTGAGTTTGCAAAAATATATCGAATAACTTTAACTATGCGATCACCGAGGTTACGGGAAATGTACCGAGACCCGAATACATGCGAGTGTGAGTTCATTTTTAACCGACTTCAAAAAAAGGAGGAGGTTATCAATTCGACTGTATTTTTTTTTTTATGATTGTTACCTCATAACTTTGGACTGGGTGAACCGATTTTGATTATTATTTTTTTATTTGGTGCTTCCCATGTGGTCCCATTTCAATTTGGTCCAGTTCCGACAACGGCATCCAGTGCAAAACCGTATAAGTTTTAAATTTGCATTAAGTATGTACACGACAAATAGACGAATAACTCAATATCACGCTAACTCTAGGTAGCACACATATTCATATGTTTTATTTCATTTGGTTAATTTGATAAACTATTTATTTTCCGCTTTTTAGTGCCTTATGGGTTTTTGACTGATATTGAAGTCGGTTAATACTTTTTTTGAAAATTTACTTTATA
>MU159450.1:134356-156316 GCA_015888305.1 Antheraea pernyi | reverse complement strand
ACCGACTTCCAGTACATCTCTAGGTAGCACACATATTCATATGTTTTATTTCATTTGGTTAATTTGATAAACTATTTATTTTCCGCTTTTTAGTGCCTTATGGGATTTTGATTGATATTGAAGTCGGTTAATACTTTTTTTTTAATTTACTTTTTTTATTATCATCACACTTCTTAGGAATTCCTCTGTTCTTCTATATCCATCCAATTTCATATTTAACACTCTTTTAGTTACATGACTTCCATATTTCCCTCATAGATACTACGCTAACCTACTATCACACTTCAACTTCTTCTTCACTTCAATTTCTCATTATGCTTTATTTTAACATATTCCCTTAAATATACTTTTTCTTAATCATATTTACACTTTACACACACGCGTTACACTCCACATCCATCCTAATATTCTACGTGTAATGTTCTTTAATCGCCTTTTTCATAGCACAACACAATAGTCCAGATATCACGACAATTACAATATTAATTTTATAGAGTACGCATAAGTTTCATAGACAGTTGTGTATCACATGTAATTCATGAACTCCGTCGCAAATTCAACAATACCATCAATGTCAATGTTATTTTGAACAATGATATGGGTACCGAAAATCTGATCGGGCTTGTAGAAATATATCACTTCATGCTATATGAAAAATTTTTATTAGATCACCGCATAACGAAGACATAACAATCTGAAACTAGATAATAATATCTGCACCGTTAAAAACAAATAAAAAATAGGTGATGCAAACACTAAACTTATAAAACTGATAGTCGGCGAAATAAATTCATAAATAGAAATTAAAGTGATACATTGAACTCAAGAAGTTCAAGTGATTAAAAACATCGCGTGCACTTCAGTATAGCGGAAACTGTAAATCTTTAAATCAATTAACGATCTGCAATAGCGCATTTTGTCTTTTTTAACACTTCAAAAAGGAGGTTCTCAAATCGGATGTTTTTTTTAAATATTTGTTACCTACGAACGCCGTTTATAAATCGATTTGGATAACTATTTTTTTATTGGAGAGAGTATATTTTAAAAGGGTCCCGTTTTAATTTTATCAGCATCGGATCTTAGATTTCGGAGAAATACTAGAGAAATCCTCAAAATCTATAGTAATATCTAGTCATCGTATATGTTTTTTTTTATTACAAAGTCTCTCAACTTATAGAACGATTATTACCTTTTCTTTTTCTGACCAAATACAAAACTTCCGTCCTTTTTAAGTTTATAAAATGATGCATGTTAAATATCACCTTGGGGATTTTACTTTTAACCCTCCCAAAGCAATTTCACCTCAACGAAGGGTTAATTAATGATCTTTAAGTTAAATATAAATAGAAACACCAGGGAAACTCTCAAAATCAATCGTAATATCTAGTCCTCGTATATTCTTTTTTTATTGCAAACTCGTTCATTTTATATAATTATTATTTCCTTTTCTTTTTCTGAGCATGTAAAAAAAAATCCGTTCGTTTTTAACGATGCATATTAAATTCGATCTTGGGAATTTTCCTTTTAACTCTACCAAAGCAATTTCACTTTAATAAAGGGTTAATTAATAGTATTTGAGTTCAATATAAATAATTTCATTGAACTATAATAGGTTAGCATCTTTGGTTCTTAAGGCGTGGTAACTTTATTACAGTTCTGTCATGATTGTCAAAAACACTTTATAATTACTTACAATAAACCTTAAAGTTTCATTATTTTTAAAGGAGTTCGAAGTTCAACCATTACAAGGAGTAATAAGTAAATATAAAAAAATAATAATAAGTAAATAAAGGCTTTCGTAGATGGTATGGAAAAAATAATAGTTTAAATAAAATAAAAAAACACGCTTTCATAAAAAATCCAACTAAAAATCAGAAAATAAAATTTAATAAATTTGGATTAAGAATAGTGTAAATTAGAAAATTTTATTTTCTGTTTTTTAGTTGGATTTTTATGAAAGCGTGTTTTTTTAAACTATTATTTATTTTTCATTTTTTAGTTAAATTTTTTTAACTTTTTTTTCGGATTATTGCATTGTCATCGACCTTTGACAGGTTTGCAAAGTTTGAATTAAATCTGGTCGTTCAAAGTAGGACAAAATCGAGCTCAAAGGGGTAGGTTACAAACATACGTACATACAGGTGAAGCTAATAAAAGCGTGATAAAAAACAATTTCCTTTTAAAAAATTAAGAACACTAAAACTCATCAATAGTAACTAAATATAAATGAAATAAAGAAAATCGGCTGACAAATAGAAACGAAAAAGGTACTGGCACTATTTTTATATAGATTTCCTACTTATCTATCTAAATGTTATTTTATTACTTATTTCTAGACACCGGTAACAATTTGTTTTCACAAAAATCTAAAAAATAGAGACAAGTTAGATTTACATTCTTATATGTATAGAATATTACCTGAAACCCCGTTCATGATTTCTATCAGGGGCGCAAAAAGAAACTTTTTCAATAGTTTGATCGACAATGAGCCCCTTAGTTTCCTCCTCAACGACCCTAAGACCGTCACCGCTTACATGAAGTACGGCGCGCACTGGACGCCTTCTCGAATTCTGAAATTAACAAAATTTCAATGCAACGGTAACAATATGATATCTTTTTAAAAATTCTTTCTCAAGGGTTACAAGGTCATGGAATCACGTCAACCAACGGTTAAGCCCACGTAATGACTTGACCATTTCAAACTGTGAGATATCTATAGTAGCAGTACTTATTCTAAATGGGACACATATCACCTCCACACACGTGCACGCATATACGCTTACACATGCAAGTGGAAGGGTTTTATTTTTTTCCATTATCAAACTAAAATACTTTAGAAAATTACCCGATACGAAATATATATAAGAGCTGTTGTGGTATGTATGCTTGGTACACATATATGTTTCAACAACTCATATATGTATGAATAATTAGCTTAGTTTAGGTTAGCTCACATAGGTCGCGAATTGCATGTATCAGGCAACAGCCCATGCCGAGGTGGGCCGCGCTCCCTTGAGCTAGTTGTCAAAATAAAATCGGCTGAGTGCCTTAAGCGCCCGTCTTAGTAGTCAGGTGAAGCTTTTAAGACCTTGCTAGATCAATAGCGTAGTCAGTTCGAAAAAAAAAACTAAATGGGATTTGCTAATGTAACAAAAAATAGCATTTATGTTATGTTAATCTTAATTTCATACTTCTTCTGACTTGTCTACTTATTTTCTCAAATTTTCCAAATAAGTATAATTTTCACATTACTCATCGTGTTATTTTTAATTGAAATTAATAATTTTATTTGAAATAATTTTGATTGACAGTTAATAAACTTGCTCAAAAACAAGTACTTTAAAACTTTATATATACTATAGTACTTTATGCAAATAAAGGTCATATATACAAGTGACAAAAAGTAAAGTTAGTATGAGTTAAAAAAAAAAAATTAATAGATGGAATTGTTGGGCGTGCCCATACGAAATCAAAGGAAATAAGACGTTGAAAAATAAATCAAGTTTACACGCGTTTTAATATCGTATACAGTGTGGTATCTCGAAGACGAATGTATCAGAATATCAATGAGTCTGTATATTTCCAAGGTCGTTCAGTTCATCGACATTTCTATATAATTCTTCCGACGTTCTCTCAAGAGATCACAATTTTTTTCGCAAAGCCTCATATATACAAAAAAAAACCGTTTTAGAATTACACGCTCCTACATTTGGAAAGTATAGACAGATCTTCATTTGCAATTTTAAACAGTAATTTCTATATAATTCTTCCGACGTTCTCTCAAGAGATCACAATTTTTTTCGCAAAGCCTCATATATACAAAAAAGTCGTGCTAGAATTACACGCTCCTGCATTTTCGTACACTTGGAAAGTATAGACAGATCTTCGTTTGCAATTTTAAACAGTAAAAAACCGTACTCATATTCGGTATAACAAATCGAACTTTGATATTTAAATACTTCTCTCAACTACAAGTTTATCGTTACCTATTAAAATTCAGACAAGGAAAAAACGTGGTTTACCTACATAATTAAAATTCCACGAACTTAAAAATGCTATGTACAAAACGTTTTTAGTTATGTTGGGGAGTCTTATTTTAAAGTACCGGGGGCCCGCGGACTATGTCCCGCCCTGATAATAACGAAGAAAAATCTTGACAAATACCTACACCTTCCTCATGAATCACTTTATCTACTGATGAAAACCGTATGAAAATCCGTTCAGTAGTTTTTGAGTTTATCGCGAACAGACAGACAGACGTGGCAGGGGACTTCGTTTTATAATATGTAATGATGTATATTATTTCCAAATCGATTTATCAAATTTAACTTAATAGTTACGTTTTTAAATTTTCGTGACCAAAAAAACCAAGAAAACCGTTCATTTGATAACACATCCACTTTTAACATATCCAACTGATATGTGATAAAACTAACTTTGTTGTGGGGAGCCGCGGCTGAGGTGACACCATATTCGTACTACAAAAACGGGCAGTTCGAGCAATCTATAATTTGGGACCTCGTCAATCATTAAAGACTAAGTTTCAGGAATTTGGTATTTAACTCTGCCCTCTTAATATATTCTTAAAGTTAATAACTTTGTTGTGGGGGGCCGCGGCTGAGGTAGACACCATATTCGTACTACAAAAACGGGCAGTTCGAGCAATCTATAATTTGGGACCTCGTGAATCATTAAAGACTAATTTTCAGGAATTCGGTATTTAACTCTGCCCTGTCAATATTTTCTTGAGAATTTGATGTACGTCCGTAAAAACTTAGTAAAAGACCGACATTATGTAAATACCAGAAACCATAGCAAACTGGTCACTCCATGTTTCAGGCTCACTAAGACCAGTAACAATTTTTTAGGTAATAGATTAGATAGATTTCATAGTGTTAGATTTTGTAACAAAGTCCCAAAATACATTACCGATTTGCCGGATAGTAGGTTCAAGTGTTATGTCAAGCGGGTCTTAATACATAAAGGTTATTATTACAGGGTGGATCAATATGTGAACGATAGCGACGTCTGGAAGTGACGCCTCTCTCTATGCAACCAACCACTAAAAACGAATGTAGCCTTATGTGTCTATTATATTGTAATAATCAAAAAATATGTTGGTTATTATGAAAAGATAAACCAGATCGAGTTTCTTGCCAGTTCTTCTCGATGACTGGGTTGTTTTCCGAACCGGTGGTAGTTTCGACGTTCATAAGTGCCTTCGCAGGGCCTAAATTGAATAAAGAGTATTTTGATTTACCAATATGTATTCAGATACTCAGTGAAGATAGTAGACGTACCCTAAGCACTTTTAGCGCCTCCTCGCAGACCTGCATCCCACGGGACTCGAAGACCTCCACGCAACCGAGGTACTTGACGGGGAAGGTGCAGGTGCCCGCGCGTACGGCCGCTTCGTCCGCGTGCCATTGATGAGGACGCGCCGACTCCGGCGGCGAGCCCTTGCGTCGACGGAACGATTCACGGAACGACCGCCGCAAACGCTCCATACCAGCGCGCGGCGGCGACAACGCAGCGCCCGCGCGCGCTCGCCTCAACGAGCTGCGAACTGATGATTTCTGTAACAGGAAGTTGCAATTCCCTCAAATTCCTGTGCATAAACGAAGACAAAAGTCGCATATACAGTTTTTGGAATGTCATGTAATGGTCTTTATATTTTATTCATAATCTTGTATTATATGGCTCTATACTGTGTAATGTCGGTGGTGTTTTAAGTGATATAGTTTGGTTATTGGTGTACATGTGAAGTGGATCGGAAATAATACTACAGAGCAAGGATTCTGATTCGCCGCAAAAACTCCCTGAAAAGTTCTAACAAGACGACCATCATCTTGTTAGTTCATTGATATGATTACAAGAAACTTGTAATATCATTTACCCACTCGACAATAGTAGTAATAATCTACTAGAAAATTGGCTGCCATAAATAAAATAAAATAAAAACATAAAGGTCACATATAAGTGAAAAAATATTATACTTTATGCCAAAATTCTCGTTGTAATATCATTTACCCACTCGACAATAGTAGTAATAATCTACTAGAACATTGGCTGCTATAAATAAATAAAAAGGTCACATTTAAGTGAAAAACTATTATACTTCATGGCAAAATTCTCAATTCTGATTAGTAGTAAGCCTTGTAGTAAGCATCGCTTATTGACTAAATTAAAAAAATCTCAGTATAATAAATATACATGCGCCACTAACCAAGGTTGAATATTACGTATTATTTGTTCAATATTAAAGTTTATTCAACAGGTATTGCCAAACTTCTAGCTCGCTCTGATTCTGCATCGCGCGTATTTTTGTGCAGATATAGATAGGGCAGTCAACAAGACAATATTTATGAAATAAGGTTTGTTCAATGTATTATAGACATTTATCAGTTTTATTTATGTTTTATCGTAAGTGCAGCGATTTGCAGCAACTTTAGAACTAGAAGTTTATCGATACCGATACATTCATTGACGTACTAGAAAAACTATATGAAATAAATCAAGTCGTATTTTTTATGTTATTAAGCTTTATTATGTACATAATAAATACTTGTTATTGGACATGAAATTCGAACGTAATGTAAAAGGTTATAGGACCACTAAGAAAAAAATCGTAAGCGGCGGAATGAAGTAGGACTTTGTTATGTACATTGTTTGCAGAGCGTTCATAGCAGTTATAGACGAAATAGCAAAACTACACAAAATATCAAGATTCATAATAGAAGTAACGGTATCATTACATAGTATAAAAAAAGCCTCTACCGCGTCTGTCTGTTCGCGATAAACTCAAAAACTACTGAACGGATGCGGTTTTCACCAGTGGATAAAGTGATTCATGAGGAACGTTTTGGTATAAAATTTGTCAAGGATTTTTTTATAATCAGGGCGGGACAACGTCTGCCGGACCTGCTAGTACTCAATAAAACAGAGTTCATTATAATATAATGAAAATTAAAAAACCGACGTCTTCATCAATATTCAGTGACCACTTCTTCTTATAAATTGTGATAATGTCGTATAAGATGTCTAGGAATAATCACGTACTCGACGTCATGACAATATGGGGAACATCACGAGCATGTGGACGAATATTTTGAGCGCAGGACACGAGAAATTAAAATCTCAAATGTCTGCATACATTGTTTCAATTGCCTAAAACTATATGAAATAAATCAAGTCGTATTTTTTATGTTATTAAGCTTTATTATGTACATAATAAATACTTGTTATTGGACATGAAATTCGAACGTAATGTAAAAGGTTGTAGGACCACTAAGAAAAAAATCGTAAGCGGCGGAATGAAGTAGGACTTTCTTATGTACATTGTTTGCAGAGCGTTCATAGCAGTTATAGACGAAATAGCAAAACTACACAAAATATCAAGATTCATAATAGAAGTAACGGTATCATTACATAGTATAAAAAAGTCCTCTACCGCGTCTGTCTGTTCGCGATAAACTCAAAAACTACTGAACGGATGCGGTTTTCACCAGTGGATAAAGTGATTCATGAGGAACGTTTTGGTATAAAATTTGTCAAGGATTTTTTTATAATCAGGGCGGGACAATGTCTGCCGAACATGCCAGTACTCAATAAAACAGAGTTCATTATAATGAAAATTAAAAAACCGACGTGTATTCATCAATATTCAGTGACCACTTCTTCTTATAAATTGTGATAATGTCGTAAAAGATGTCTAGGAATAATCACGTACTCGGCTTCATGACAATATGGGGAACAGCACGAGCATGTGGACGAATATTTTGGATACACGATCGACGCCGTCCGCCCGGTCCTGCCGGATTGGCAGCTGCCGGATGGACTCCCTGACGTTCCGACTGGTGCAGGTCCTGACTGGACATGGTTGCTTCGGTTTGTACCTGTACCGGATAGCACGCAGGGAGCCGACTGCCGTATGCCATCAGTGCGGCGTTGACCCGGACACCGCGCAGCACACTCTGTCTGAGTGTGCTGCGTGGGAGGAGCAACGTCGCACTCTGGCTGGCTGTCTCCTAACAAGACGGGGCCCGGCGGCGGCGCTTTCGCTACTGGGCCAACCGCTGGGGCGGCACGATGAAGTCTATAGAGATCTCGTGCCGCCCCAACTATAGCGGCAGACGTATACCGTGGGGTTTTAGTCCGTGCGACTCGGACATAACCCACCCTCTCCCCCGGGAGGGTGGCGTATCCATAAGGGATTTCCCCACGTTAAAAAAAAAAAAAAGGACACGAGAAATTAAAATCTCAAATGTCTGCATACATTGTTTCAATTGCCTGATCTGATGTATGTTTTGGGAAACTATGAGTATTTACAGAGTCAAAATACATTTAATTTAAATATACTTTTTTCAATTTTAATTTAAGCCCCAAGGAGGCACTTACGAACGTCAAAGCAACCAGACATCGAGAAGAACCGGCAAGAAACTCGAACGGTCTTATCTATCTAATGTACTATTTTTATAATGCATTAAAATTACAATCTTTTGAACGGCTGTGCAGCAGAGAGGTTTTAATTCCCGACATCGCCATTGTTCACATATCGATCAGATCTAGCCTATAATAATCTTTGGACAACAAAATCCTCTTGACATGGTGCTTTGGGACTTTCTAGTAAAACCTAAGGTGATGGATAAAAAAAATTGTGTGTAGTTTACACGAGGTAGAAGAGTAAACCTTCAAAAAGAAAGCGAGAATAGCGCGTATGTCTCACTGTTGCCCAATACCCGAAAGAAAGCGAGTCACTGCTCACACTCTACCCGACACAGTGTTTACCACCCCCAGCGGATTTCGTCACAGAAGAAATTTGCGGATCAGAATTTTAAATGATTCCCATTAGAAATTTCACGTCAAAAATTAAAACAATGCCTAAGAATTAATAAATCAAATGTTTTCTAAACTAACAGAAAACTTGCTGGAGAAATAATCGACTTTTGATCACGTATTGTTTACAAACATCATATGTACATATATCAAAATAGGATCGTAACATACTTTCAAGGATAAAACAGCAACACAAGGCGCTTTACACGTGAGAGGAAAAGTGTGATACAGAATGATACGGAAATGCATTGATTGAATGACGTATTGTTATCAATCAAAATTATCAGTTAGTTCTGTGAATATATCATGAAAGCCGAGTCGTAATATTGTTAGAAATTCAATCCATACTAAGCATATTATTGACAATTAAAAATTTGCTCGAAGCTATTTGTTTTGCTTTATAATGCGAATTAGTGGAATCAGCTTCTGTCTTTAAATATTTCTGTAACACCGTCATTTGCTGAACAATGGGTTTCATCTTACAATTGAAACTGTTCGAAAGAGAGATTATTATCGATTTTCATCGATACGATGATTTTACGCACATTGTTTATAAAATTTATTGGCATTTATAATTTACAAAAAAGGCCGAATCCGATTTCGTCATATTTTTACCGACCCTCCCGATGAAATAACGGCAGTGAACGATCAGTACCAGCCTGTCTCTCTAAACAGAGCCTGCTCACGCCCACGCCCGCGTAACCACAGATCACGCCGCCGTGGTCTGGGGGTAAATTTCGCTCCCGCACACCAGACTAGGCCTCCCTCGGCAGCAGCTCAGGCCTAGGTCCGTTCCCTCGGCGTGGATCCCTTGAGTACGCTGCTCGCGCGATACAGTGACACAAAATCTTACATCACTGCGACAACATTACACATATCACCTCCACACACGTGCACGCATACACGCTTACACATGCAAGTGGAAGGGTTTTATTTTTTCCCTTATCAAACTGAAATAGTTTAGAATATTATCCGATACGAAATATATATAAGAGTTGTTGAGTTATGTATGCTTGGTACACATATATGTTTCAACAACTCATATATGTATGAATAGTTATTTTAGCTTAGGTTAGCTCACATAGGTCGCGAATAGCATTTATCAGGCAACAGCCAAAGCCGAGGTGTGCCGCGCACCCTTGAGCTAGTTGTCAAAATAAAATCGGCTGAGTGCCTTAAGCGCTCGCCTTAGTACTCCGGTGAAGCTGTTAAGACCTTGCATGGTAAATATAGTCAGTTATAAAAAAAAAAATTCGTCATTTTTTTGTATGTTATTTAATATCTTCTTTATCGAGATTCAGAGCCGATTAGATTATCGATTAATATATATCTTGTAATCGTTTTTAGACACGATATATTTCACGGTATGTTCATACAGTCATCGACCTTTCAATTACAAAACGGTTGGTGCATTTTAATATAGACGTGTGTCACATTTTCCTAGAATTTTGATACTTATGTTATAGCATTGTATAACTAAAATAATATATTAGAAGGAAGTTCGAAAGAAATCTTTTCCACGAATAGGAAATCAAAATGTTCTTTTCTGTTTATATACAACTAGCAACCGTTTGCGACTTCGTCCGCGATAAGTTATAATATAAAATTATAAAATACCACCTAGTGCCATGTAGTGGCAAAATAGATACCATAAAAAGTTTCTCTATGAAAAACTGAGTCGTTAGATTTTAAAAATTAAATCGCATTTGAGCCGTTAATAATATTTTATGTTATTTTTCAAGATCTTCAAATTTTTTACATGAGTAATATAAATATCATAGATATTTAAAAAAACTAAAAACCTTATGAACGGTAATATTTGAACTTCGTTCTCGGTGAACAAAAACTGGAAATTAAAAAAAAATATACATGTTATATGTTTGATTAAATTTAAATTTGCGATTAAAGTTGGATTTATCTAATTTTGAAATCTAACGACTTAACTACTTCGATTTTCCAACTCTCATAATGAACTGTGTATTCCAGCATCCATTTTTATACGCATAGGTATAGAAAATATGATAAATAATAAATGAAACATTTATCTTTTAACTTATATAAGCTATATATATAATTAATAAAAGCTTTTATATCGCTTTTATCTTTTACTAGTAATAATTTGATGTTAGTTTGACAGTCATTTAGTGTTACGCCTTGAAAAATCCTTTTGAAACATTAAAATATGTTCTGTACACATCATTTCAATGCAGAATATAACAATAATTGATAATCGTTCAAACTACAGTTAGCATTACAATGAAACTAGAAGTTTGAATAGTTCTCTTAAATAGGTACATGTATCAAGGGCGAACGTGGAAGAACTATTAATACAATGCTACCACTAAATAACATTATAATATATAGATATGCGAGAATGAGTATAAACTATGCGATGTAAGAAGACACCTTTATCACACCGTATATTGGCATACGTGGGCAGGTTGTATAGACACACGGTAACATAAGCAATTTTATATGGTATGGACGGACGTGTTACGTAAACAATCCACAGTAGTGAAATCCAACTATGCTTTTTTAAATAACGACATAGAGAAATCTACGGAAATATTATTCAACAGTTATTTACTTTTGCATTCGCAAAGGTAATCCGTAGGCCGTAACGTAACAGTTTCTTATCAGAGAAATACGAAATATCTTATACAGAATACAAAAAAGATATGGGAAAATCAGAATTCCGATGCGTCAACGACTAAAACTGTTAAGGTACGGTGATAATGTACAGAAGTAAATATGATATTACTTTCAAATTAATTATGTATCAAGTATATTTATTAAAAGTTCAAACTACCCTCATATATAATTATGTTTTTCTATATAATATTTGTTTTATATAATATTAATGTTAAAAGTTTATGTAATGTATAAACACCTAGCTGTATCGACGGTTTCGTTCGCGTAAAATTCATAAAAGCATTCACTGTGATACAATAGAGTTAAATTTATTGTACCGCCAGTTTTTTTTTAATAATTTCTACTATAAACAATTGATTACTATTTAATGGTTTAAATAAAATATTGCAACAGAATGTACTGGCAGTCATTTTGCACCAACTTAGTGTAGTTTTAACCTCATAGCTTGTTCCATATATTGTTACCGAACGTAACAAATAAATATATTAAAACTTGACTTATTATATGAAAGACAGTCACTTAAATAGTTTCAATAGTTGCAAGCAAACTAGCATATAGACAGACAGCGAGACGTTACCTTTGATCATATTACGTCTCATGAAATAGGTAAAATGTATTTGTATTGTTTTTCAATAGATTGTAACTCAAGTTTTTAAAATAAACACAAGCTGATTTTTGTTAGAGAAAGCGCATTACAACATCAGTTATACGTGCCAGGATCTTGTGTAAAATATGAACACGTGACTTCCTAAAATCAATAGATTTCTCTGCATTGATAATTCTAGTAATTTAACGTTGTAATCTATACTAATATCATAAAGAGGTAAAGTTTGTGACGTTGTGGCGTTGTAAGGAGTAATCTCAGGAACTACTGGTCCGATTTGAATCATTATTTCAGTGTTATATAGCTCATTCATCGAGGATGGTTATAGGCTATATATCATCACGCTAAGGCCAATAGGAGCGGAGCACAGATGAAAAATGTTTCAAATTCGAGATGTTTTTTTTAGAGCTTCTGCTATGTGTCAACGTTAGCCCAGAGTAGTAACTATTACTACGCGGACGAAGTCGCGGGCGGGGGCTATAATCTATATACTAATATTATAAAGAGGTAAAGTTTGCGAGGTTGTAGCGGGTAATATCTTGGGAGTCTGAGAAAAATGGTCGAACGAAAACGTTTCTTAGGAACGCTGTCTTAATTATGAGATATATATGATGAAGTTGTAGAGAAAAGTTGTAGCTTGATAATGCCGATTACCGCCCAACGAAGTGGGCACGGATCGGCTAGTGTGTAATATCTTGAAACTTGAAATGAATCTATCGTATGTTGAAACCCTACATATTTTAATTAACTTTATGTTAACGATAACTTTAACAGGCCACCGAAAACTTTATATTTCTGATGAATGTTGAATTGAAAACGATTTCATAATATGATAAGATGTCTTATAAATCCAAGTGCATACTGAAGTGACAAATTAATAACAGTATGGTATGGATGTAACAAAATAACAAATTTAAACAGATGTGCGTGTGTGATTGATATTGTTGTATGTGAGCACGTGCTCATTATTATTAACATTTCAAGTTCACCATATGGCGACTTTTACTGTCGAGTCTGTCTGGGCAATATGGACAAGAGCTTTTATAAAGAGTGGATAACGGAATTAACAAAACAACTGCTGTCACTTTATATGTACTAAATATTAATATAGAGGACATATTATATCGTAAATATTCGTAAAAATAATAGATTTCAAACCATAAGGGATAATATTATTTAAAATTTTGAGGATTTATTATATTTCACATGTGTAAAAATAAATACTGTACCTGACTCAATACGAAAAAATATTTGTAAATTATGTATATATCATGTCGCTTTGAAAAAAAAGGCATCGGAAAAAACAATTCTATAATTAACATGGTATTATTCAATGATCCCGTACCTACACGGGCAGACATAAGCCATTTGCAAAATTATAAAAATATATTGGAAAACGTTATTCAGTTTAATTGAGTAGTTTAGCGATTACAATATAGTATGTCATTGGCAGCATTAGGTACATTCAATTATGCCTATTAGTTATATAATGTAATTGATTACAATCATGATTAAGTGTCCTCTCTTCATGACATAACGCATATAATCATCTTTTTGTGTCATCCAACACTAAATTATTCATTTTTTATGAAGAATTTAAAGTATAAATACGTTTAGACGTTAGCCACATTAATAATGGCGACAACAATATATATTCCAATGACATACTCAGGTATCCGCGTTTAGCGTCAGCATAGCATACTTATAATTATAGGACTGAGTCAGAGAATATTCATGAAATATAAATTATGCATTCAAATTAATGTCAGTACCATTTTAAGATCGGCATTCTGCGGCGCCTGAGCCAAGTCCAGCGGCTCGTGCGGTGACGATCCTTGATTGCCCATCGTTGAACTGTATTCCAACAATATTCACCGAACACAACACAAATTACAACATATTCAACGCAAACATTAAATGTGCACTCATTTAATTAAACTAATATTTGAAAATTAATGTACACGAAACACTTTGTCTGATATAAAAAGTGGAAGGTATCGTCCTCTTTTGATAAAAATTCACTATCCGTACAAGATAAAAATTTCGACAAAGTCGCGAGTCTACAAACATCACAAAGCTCAAAACAAATAGTTTAGGTCTGCGGAATGTTGAAACCTTGGCAGCTGGCGCATAAACAATTGACGTTAAGCCTTCTTTTTGCTGGTGCCCCAGTAATCATTCATTGTATCTAGATACGTTAAATTATTTATTAAATAAGAGCTAGGTTTGTAGCCACTAAAACATTTCGTGATGAATTATTATTTGTCACCAATTAATTTTTTCATATCATCTAAGACACGGCAGCGATTTTTTAACGCGTTAACGTGAGAATTCTTAAACAATAATTTTAAAATGGGGGTCAACTTTTCCCACAAACGATGAATAAACACAGAGAGGCGCATTGAACCCGGCACTCGGTTCGCGGGGCGAGAGGGGTTGGGTAGGTAGCTGGGAACGACTGCCGATGCCAGCTGAACGTTATTTTTTCCCACAGCATTGTTCTTTGGACCGCAGCGAGTGATGATTACGAAGGTAATCCACTTTTTTTTTTAATTCACGGAAACACAGTTTGCACACATTGATAGATTCACAAAAGTTAGGAATATGTTTTGACTAGATATATTTGAGGAATTCTGGGAGATCCCGGATGAGGCGCGCGCGCCACACATTGCGCGGCCAACTGTCGTGACAACTACTGACTATGAAACGTACGCGACGCGCGCCGGTGCGAGCCGTGCGGTGTGAATCGCATGGAACGAAACCCTGCAGTGTAGTCCCCGTCCCGTCGCACCGCGCCCCGCGCCCCTCAGCCAACCGGTCCTTTGCATTGTCAAGATTGACGACCGGTGAGATCATCATGCCACTGGCCAGACTACGGATCGAACTTAATGTATCCGAATCATTTTAGATTATTCAACAATTATAGATTCCATAGCACATACAGATGGATTTATATAGATGATCCTATAGACCAGATATCCGCAACTCTCTACTCATTGTAACAGCTGGAATGGGCACGTGCGACTTGCGAGTGGGCGGATGCAGGTGTAGAAGTCTGAGGGAATGTAACTTATTGAACATACTATTGCGACGACCTTTAGTAGTGAACTATGTTTAAATATTATAAGTATATTAAACATTATTATCACAGTTATAATCATATCATTATAATATATCGAAGCGTCTCTTAAACATTAATGTTGAGGTTGTTCAAAACGGTTTTAAATAGCAAAAATTGACAAATTTTAAATACATTTATATGCTTATATGTTGCATGCTTATGCTTATATATTATATGCTTATTATATAGGTGTATGTAATTCGTGGAATTGAATTCAACCTTTCCGCTAGTTCCTATTTCGGCTGAGCAAGCCCGTTGAAGCTGTGAAGGCTCATCATTCCAAGAGCGGTTAGTCAGTTAAAAACCCATTCAAACATATAAAGCATTTTGAATAGAAATTTGTCAGAAAATCTGTTGATAACAGATTAAACTTTGAATGAAATTTGAAAATTTTCAGTAATTCTGAATCTTCGAAATAATTGTACGAAAATATTGGTAATTTGATTGAAAAATTGATCTTATACATTAGAGATAGTGTAAGCTTTTATCCATATCATAGCATATGAGTCCAGTAAATTTTTCTTCATCCTTATAATTATTCTTTTTCTTATTAGTGTCGGACATGTTTTCTATCTAAATATCATTACATAGTATAAAACAAAGTCCCCTACCGGGTCTGTCTGTCTGTTCGCGATAAATTCAAAAACTACTGAACGGATTTTCTTGCGGTTTTTACCAGTACATAACGTTATTCATGAGGAAGGTTTTGATATATAATTTGTCAAGAATGTTTTTATAATCAGGGCGAGACAACGTCTGCCGGGCCTGCTAGTCTATAAATAAATCAAGTACGACGAAATTCTACTTTAAAAAAAGATGTGGTGTCGTGGGACACCATGTAGGAACGAAGTTCCTTCGGCTAATGTAGAATCGACACAATTTGCAAAAAAAAATATATTATTAATTACCTAAATTAATTAAATTACCGATTAACCGATATTATAATTATAATTCACCGTATAATTAATTAAATTAATTCAACGAATAATTTCACCGAGAATTCGAAAGAAAGAAGGAGAAAGAGAAAGGTATTATACAGTACTCGCTTGTGTATACGACTGTCGCGCCTGCGCACGTCTCATTTAACGGTTTTATTCCACGCACTTTTTCTTACGGTTTTACTATCACATTTTTTTCAGTTCGGTCGCGCAGCAAAATCCCTATCCCCTCAAAGCCTGCCGTAAGGAACTTCGTTCCAATAGTATGTGGAGTTACATGTAAAGTAAAATAACAATAGAATAGACAATAAATAAGAAAATTCAACGCCACGTTTCATGAACAGAAACGTAAATAACTGTACTGTGTTAGAAATAAAATTACAGTATAATAAGGCATCTTTTTCATCGGAAAGCAATAGAGAAAGTGTTTTTTACAAGTAGACACGACAATAATTTTAACGTTAGATCAAACAACTATGAGGCCCGAAGTTTTAGACATAAAAGTATGTTAATGGGTTTCAAATTAACATTAACAAACATTTGGAAGCAGAAAGTTTACATTTTTAAGTTGACTCATTTTCTGAGTCATCAGCGCAGCATGCCGATTCATATGACCGCACGATAAAGCTCTAATGTAAGAGGTTACATTAGACAGATAATACATACTACATTGCCTATAATTTTGAAGACGATTTACGATTATTAAGAAATATAAAATTAGATAAAAAATATAAAGACTAAGAAATATACATGTAATGTATACTAATATTATAAAGCTGGAGTGTTTGTTTGTCTGGTTGGACGCGAAAAAACAAACCACAAATAAAAAAATTACAAAAAAAAAATAAACCACCTTCGATGTGAATTTTAATAAGGCCTTAAAAAGCGAAAAATAACTGAATTATTAAATTAACCAAATTATATTATATAATATTCGCGCTACCTAATAATATATTTGAAGTCGATGCCAACCTACATTCATATCATCTATATGCAAAGTTTAAGTCTACTCTCGTGTCCCATTATGTATATCTGTGATAGTACACATGTTTTATTATGCAACAAATTAGAAATGTAGGTTGGCATCGACTTTGACATTCGACATTCACCCCCTTAGGGGTTGAATATTTTCTTCCTCTGAATATAACCAATTCAAATAAAAAAAAAAGAATCATTAAACTCGGTTCATAATTGACGGAGATATCGATTAACATACATAAAAAATTAAAAAAAAACATAATACCGAACATAGTAACCTCCTCCTTTTCGAAGTCGATTAAAAATGAGTTACAGCGGACATGTATATTGTGTAAGATTCTGTCTTGTCAAAATTTTGTACACATACCAATTTTTATCGCGATACAGAATCGGACAAAAAACAGTATAGAATTTTATGGTATGTAGCGCCACCTGGTGGCGAGTTATAATTAAACGGTTAGCATAAAATATTCTGTATGGAAAAAAATTTGGTGTGCCGTTTTTCATAATGATGGGTAAAACGGTATTAGAATGGTTTAACTGTAAAAGCTCGAACTACAGTTAATACTAAGATTTTCGAGTAAAATCTAAGATTTATCAACTCTTAAATATAAAAGTTCACATTGTTGTGATTTTCGTTCATTTCAAACTTTTGTTCGCTTAACACTTAAGATTCACTTGGTAAATCTTAGGATTTATATTATTTCTACTGTGATCACTATAGAATTATGAAACCGCTTACACTTAACTACGCGCGGGATTGTTACTCTATGGTGATCACAAACTTACGCCTAGTATATACAAGTTTCAGCTCTAGATCTAGAAAGAAAGCCTAATTGAAGATCAGCTTCCATACAATCAAAATGTACTAACATACTTTTTTCTTAACTCTACACTATTTAAAAAAAATACATGCATCAACATTATGACCTAAATCCAAAGAACATAAACAGTTATTAACAAAAACAAAAAAAAAATTGGACGATCCTATTTCTTCTAGCGGCTAATATTTGCCATATAATGGTACCTTTTGAATTATGTTGGTTCATAAAACTATGAAACAGCTTACACTCGCAGTTCTGTACTCTATGCGTAGGGTTGGACTCGTGATAAAAAGACAGCGTGAGCCGGCCGCTTGATGATGACGGCATAGTTAATAGAAATAATATAATTCCTTATATTTACCAACTAATATCGGTAACGCCTAATATTTACTGATAAAATTTAAGGGGCTGAATTACGGGCTTTGACAGTAAAACTAAGTACGGAGATTCATTCATAAGAAATGCAAAATAGAAGTTGCAAAGAACATTGAGATCCATCTACTTTTAATATAAAAGTTATTCGATATACATAATACAGGATTTATGACCGCTTTCTGAGGTACTTTAATTGTGGTTTATCTGTTCAATAGCGTTATCAGTTCGATAATTTGTCACATTGCGTTTCTGAACACAGAATAATACGATAAATGTCAGCAAAACCTTATGGGCCATTTGACAGTTTATCCTATGGATAACTTTATTGAGTCAAAACTATTGCTAGTTTAACCGAGTATCTCAGAAACCGAATTTTATACATTGTCATATCAATTTATGGACAGGACATTAATTCTCAAAGTGTTTTATTTATTTTTAATCGCATCTACAAATACAAGTGATTATCAATTCTACACGTATTTACTTATAAAGATTATTTCCATTCAAACGAGTACGAGAAAAGAATTCCAACAAATACGAGAATGGAATGATTTGAACGATCCTAAATTATTCTGATACGATTTTTTTAGTGTCTCATGAACACTTATATATTTATTTTATTCCTAATGATTAAATTAAAATAGCTGATAAAAATGACCCAGGATTTGGATCACTTTAATCAGTACGTTTTGAAGATGTATTAGTATCTGCTTATAAAGCTATAATTATTGGTGTACGCCTGTATAATCCTGACTGAACCAAGTCAAATCATAATAATTAAATAACACTTCAAAGTCAGAGACTACAAAGTTGCGATAGCATAAAATTGGCAAACAGGCCATTGACATCGTTACGCTGCCGACAAGCATAAAATGAGGGGCACTATTATGACGGGTATTGTCTATTCTAAAACTATTTCCGCTACAACATTACCTATTCATTGGTATACCGTTATGTTACAGTTTATTTACCGTCACTTTCTTGATTAATAAGAACAATATATAAGAAAATAATATATAAATAAACTAGCGGAACTGGCGGACGTTGTCCTGCCTTGATAATAAAAAAAACCCTAAAAGTCAACCGCAACGCCACCTACCGGGTCCAATTGTGAATCTAAACCATTCTCGGATCCACTGGAACACGCACACAAAGTTTTATTAAAATCAGTCCAGCCGTTTAGGAGTTCAGTGACATACTCACGCACAGAAGAAATTGATATATAAAGATAATATATTTTATAAAATATTCTATGACAACTTGCATTGATTTCTCTGTAAATCTAACGTGTCTGTCCTTTTTAGATTTTTATGAAAGACATTGTTGCAGGTGTCTTGGAATTCGTAATAAAATACATTTCAATCATTTTTGAAAATGTCTGTTTGTTTTTGAACACGTATCACTGCTAAAGTACTGCAAGATAAAACCTTACCAAGATAATAAAATCGGTTTACTCTATCAAAAGTTATTGTAATTTTAATGACGATTAATGACGATAATTTTGAGAGTACAAGAGAAAAGTAGATAAGTAAATGGACTTCATATATTCAGATGACCTTATTAGTCACTGTTTCCTTACACTAGGTTAGCAGTCCGGTGAAGCTGTTAAGACCTTGATAGGTTAATAGCGTAGTTAGTTCGAAAAAAAAACACACACACACACACTAGGTTCCACGCGGCCGATTTTTTTTTTCGGTCTGACTACGCTATTGACCATGCAGCTTAATTATTAACAGCTTCACCGGACTACCACGCGGCCGAATTTGCGGACACAGCTAGTGTAGTATACATTTCCTAACTCGTAAAAGCATCAGCCGTATCTATCTAGATACGACATCTGTCAAGGTATTATAACTCTAAAGGAAAGTTTAGAGATTACTAGTAAACTATATTATTAGTAAAAAAATACGTTTTATCAATTGTTCAACAAAATTTAAATCCATCTATAATACAAGTACATAATACATAGTACAGAATTGTCGACATCGAGTTTCAACTGTATATAAGAGTAGTACAAATAAAGCAACTACCGTTAGTATTGAACATTGTGACCAACGTTAACACAATTAATACATCAAGACAATGAAATTAGATCAGTATTTAGCCTTGTCAGTTCCTTAACAATAGCCTCGTTTATCATCAAATAAGGCAAAGTTGTACTTCTATACAACGGTAGTAAAGCGTACTGTACGGTACGGTAGTAAAGGTTTTTTTATGTCAAAAGGCGGCAAACGAACAGGCGGTTCACCTGATGTTGAGTGATCACCGCCATCCATAGACACTAGCAACACCAGGGGAGTCGCTAGTGCGTTGCCAGCCTGTGTATGCGGGAGGGGGAGGGAAAGGAGAAATAAAAGGGGGAAAGGAGGTGGGCCTCCGGCGCTCTCACTGACCGAACGAAACGTAACAATGCAAGCACGGTTACTTCACGTCGGTGTTCTGCGAGAGGATGGTACTACTCCGGGTGAGCCGACCCATCCACGCTGAAACTAGTATTATAGCTACAGCGTGGCTCAACCACCAGAACTACAGCGTGGCACTACCACCTGAAAAAGCTATTAATATTTCAAACTTAAATGATAACTCCTTCTGGTACAATTGTAGTAAGTTCTGATTTGAGAGATCACGGGATTGATTCCCCCGCGTGTGATGACCATAATTATCAGTTATATGGGTGGATGTTAATTGGGTGGGTGTTTATTATAAGTTACGTTTAGTTCGTGTTTAAATGGCCGTGTATGAAATTGTATTCTGATATTGGCTCTGACATTCCAACCAAGGTCTGTCACAGATCGTTTACCACAATTAAAGAGCTTGCGCTCCAGTGCCTATTGTGAACAACAAACACCCTTCGGTACGGCGCGCAACAGCACGACTACAGCTGTTTTGTGACAGATAAAGTGAAGTTCATTTGAAAGTATATCTACAGTTACAGGATACTTGACACAGGCAAACTTAAAAAAAGGCTTTCTCTTACTCCTAAATTTATTAAAGAAAACATTGTTAATACGATCTGGATGGATTTAACATATATCTATAAGTGGTCGTCCAATGGTTGAAATAAGACCAAATTTTTTTTTTACTTTCTATACACTCTGTTTTTTTTCTAATAAAGAATGTACAAATATTATAGATTGCTAAAGACTTATAAAATAAAGATGTTTCGATAGGAATGAAAAAAAAGGAACTATGCCCTATTTTATTTGTAACAGTAAAGCTTATCAAACTGTTATATCTTCGCCTATTTATATATACGAGTGCTCGTCCAGTGGTCGAACTTCGACCATAGAAAAAAACGAATTTCAATTATTTTTTATAACATTAAATAAAGCTCGTCAATAGCTACTAAACAAAAAAGAGTGAAGAAAATCAGCTGCGTAACAGAGAGGGAGATGTTGTTAACCATTTCCCCACTGCCTATTTATCTATATAAAATAGATATATTAGGTCTTTACCTATGAACCGTGGGGGCGGCTCTACAAGGTTGATTAGCTTGCACGATCCATTGCCGCCCCCACAAAACGGTCTGTCGGTACACCGCGGGGTTTTAGTCCGTGCGACTCGGACATAACCCACCCTCTCCCCCGGGAGGGTGGCGTATCCATAAGGGATTTCCCCACGTTAAAAAAAAAA
>MU159450.1:85435-133684 GCA_015888305.1 Antheraea pernyi | reverse complement strand
ACCAATATTTCATGAATTTACAGCCATTTTTATACCGGAAAATGTAAGAAATTGATAAATACTAACTCATAATTTAGATTCATTTTTTTTCTGCTTATTACCATTATATTTCCCAACACTAAGAACTTTTTTGAAATTATTATGATTTCTCACTATATTATTATTATTATTTATTTATTTCTTACATTTTCCGGGATAAAAATGGCTGTAAATTCATGAAATATTGGTCGGATAACTTTTTTTTTATTAGTCAGTTCTTTTTTCTTCCTACTTTTAGCGGTTTGCTCGAAAAAAAATTAAGAGAAATTATATTTTTTACAAAAATTGTACTTTGACGACTCCTACTGGTGAACCAGTGCGAGTTACACAAAAAAACACTAAGACTATTTTAAAGAGCGGGAAATTCCCCACAAGTTCCATCAAACCGATTTGCAATATTGTAAAAGCCGGGTAAGCATTAGAAATTTGAAAAAAAAACACATTTTTTACATGCATTTTGAATGGTAAAACTTTAAATTGAAATGGCAAGTACTTAAAATCAATATTAAGAGCTCAAACTTGATGTGAATTTTTTTTCTATATGTGGATTAATATTTTGCATGAGCAACGAAAAAAAAATTTTGCGGAAATGAACTACCCTGAAATAAAAGAAGTCTCCTTGCGAAACATATTGTTAACGCATTTAGAGTCAGATTCGGATACATGCTATTGTAGTCCGGTGAAGCTGTTAAGACTTTGCCAGGTCAATAGCGTAGTCAGTTCGAAAAAAAAAGATACATGCGATTTAACAAATATGGGTATAATATAAAAGTTAATAAAAAAAATCCCTACACTAAACGGTGAAGTTTAAATAGTAGATGTATACCAGAAGATAAGGTCTTCGGTTCTGAGCAGATAGACAGACACTGATGAGAATTCAATTTGATTTTACATTTAATAATTTTGGTTGTTAGCAACTGCCTTTTGATTTGTGTTTACTTCCTATTACTTTCTCTTATATTTATTAATTAAGTTAACGGTGCCATTCTTCTGATATAGCAATAAAAGCAATAAAGTCATAATAAACAAACAAAGTTTTGCGGTAATGCTAACGTAGAACGTAAGCCTTGAACAGGCTTTTTACCATTACAAATTTTATAATTCAAAATTCAGACGCTGTAAATCGAGTTACTTCGATTAGACCTGAATGACCCCGAAAAGCCAATACCTAAATCCTAAAAGCCTTATCATATAAGTGACAGATTCCTTACCTTTGCTTTAATTAAAAACTAGATAAGATATTATCAATAAATTCATTTATAGGCAATCATGAATATAATAAACACGTCACTTTAAATATTTTATCATGATAAAAACTCAAAAGTATGCTATAAAAATGATATCAATAGCTGCATATGATATATACAAGGCATTCTAATTGTCCTATCCATATATAAATAAATAAAATAAAATAGCCTTTAATGCTGTTTCTTTTCTTACATTTATTTTATGCCTACTTCCTAAAACTAAAATTTAACAAATTTAATTGATTCTATTTAATCGATTCGCATTTGAATGATCGGCAATTGTTTTGAAATGTCATTTTAATTACATTTATTTTTCTATTTTAGTTTTCATATTTTATATTATTATATAAGGGTGTTTTGGCGGGATCTTGGTCTGTCATGTAGTGTCTACCAAAGCTAAAGCCTACAGAAAAATTGTAAGGCTAAAGGATCCCATCAGACTTCGTAACTATATAATAATAATCATAAATACGGTGGTACAACAAAATAATCCCAAGGAGGGTTGATGTCAGGCAGGCTACCGATCGTAAAAATTAAGCCAAATCATATACCACAACATGACAAACATGTTGTACCGACCCTACTTGTGTGGGATAAGGGTAAGAAGAAGAAGAAGATTTGAATGATCGGCAACTGGGTGTTTGTGTAGATCAGCTTGTCCCTCGACAAAGGCCTCCTCTAAAGATTTCCACGTATTTCTGTCTCTTGCTAAATGGGTCCATATCGGACCAGCTATTTTCTTAAAGTCGTCTTTCCACAATTTGATTTGTCTGCCTCTATTTCTTTTGCTATCTCTTGGATACCGTTCAGTTACTAATAAATACAATAAAAAGTACTGTTCTCGGGAAATACATCAAATCTATATTAACGCAATAAGCCGCGATCAAAAGCTAGTAATATATATGGTGTAATAACCAGAGACAAAATTATCGCTAACAACATACTTGGCCTCATTTTATTATTAATTTCAAAGACATTAATTTAGCATATTTCGTATATAGGTATATTCTTAAATAATTAGTTTCGTTTGATTAGTACAGTCGAATCGCAATAATTTGACACTCAAGAGACCAGAGAAAATTTTCAAATTACCAAGAGTTCTGAATGACAAGAGTTTAAATAACCAAGAGAAACGGAGGGAAAAATCAAGTAAACAAAGCTGGCGATTTATTATTTGAAACATTTCTACAATTATTCACAAATTTTAATTTTCATAAGAAGTACGTAATTTTTTGTTGAGTGAGTCAAATTTAACAAATCGGCATTGTAGGCACTGATGTCATCGTCAACGAGAGCATAATCCTCAAATGTTAATTCTCCATAGTTGGCAATCAATAGGTACGTACGTGTATGTAAACAAATGACACATACATGAGGTAAACGAACAGGCGGTTCACCTGATTTTAAGTGATCACCGCCATCCATAGACACTAGCAACACCAGGGGAGTCGCAAGTGTGTTGCCAGCCTGTGTTTGGGGGAAGGGAGGAAGGAGGGAGGGGGGGAGGGAGGGAAGAGGAGGTGGGCCTCCGGCGCTCTCTCTGACCAAACGAAACGCACCAATGTAAGCACTGTTACTTCACGTCGGTTTTCTATGAGAGGGTGGTACTATCCCGGACGAGCCGACCCATTCGTGCTGAAACCGGTAATAGCTTCAGCGTGGCTCTACCACCTACAAAAATTATAGAGCGTATGAAAGCTCGAACTTCAAATTATTTCGTGATGGTGACCAAGAGCCTAATCCTTCAACTCAAATTACCGAAGGGATTAATTAATATTGATTTTATTTAATTTGTCGAGTATTTTCCAAGAGACCGTAAAATATTTCAAATTATCGAGAGATTAAAACTACTGAGAATCAAATAATCGAGAATCGACTATATATGTCTTATACTGTAATTTACCAATGTCATGAATCACAAATAACGGTTTGTTCACATGCCTTGTTCACATATTAAATCAAACCTACATGATCTAAGGATAAACAAAAGCGGTGCAGACGAAGTCGCACGGGTCAGCTAGTTAACAATACAATTATCATTTTATACGTCATACAGCCATATCTACACATATTATAAAAACGCAGATTTTTTGCTGTGTACGATTGATAATATTAAAAAAAATATCGGACAAGGAAATGATAAGAAGCAGAATTTTCAGACAATTGGTGGATTTTATATCCATTTTTTATTTTGCTTAAAAACGCTTTTGTTTGAAACAACTACTAATTTGAACAATTAAAGCTAAAATATTTGAAATAACTTTTCACCTTCAACAGACTATCTTAACTATTTTAATTACTTCTTATCACTAGATAAGTATAAAGTCGAACCGAAAACGACTTTCAGACCCTGTTTTGGTTATCATAGCGAAAAACAAACACGGTTAAAATTACATTTTTCTTTAAATACAAAACGTAACGTTTCAACATGAACCATGTCCAAAAAGACTAAACGGAGTAAAAGTGATTTATGTCAATATTCAACAAAAACAACTTAATATCGCGAAAACAAGTGCATATTAACGTGTTTATTTTGTGATACAAGATTCTATTTTCCTAATAACGTTATTACGTATACTAAGTTATTTCAATATAATTAGCTTCTATTAAATTTATATTTTATCACACACAAAGTGCGACGTACTTAGACAATATAAGAACATAACTATGTAACTTTGTAAAACATGGAAGTATTAAAAAAAAAGTCATAATTTTTACATTTCAATGAAACAAATATTTGGATTAATCAGAGTCATAGACGCTAGCTAAGACAATGGAACGCGACTATCACTTAAATAAGATCGATCAAAGCAAATTGGTGTCGTTCAGTTAAGAGTTTAGGTTACTTTGTATAAGCTAATAACGATCGCGTTCTATTAAGACAATTTCACAAAGTTATTTTTAACCAGACTCTATATCTATAAATTGTAAAAGAAATCTATTGACAGATATAAGAGTAACGTAATAAACCTTTCTCTTCAAAAAAATCACGATTCTCCCGATAATTTAGTAAACACAATGAGTCTATAATAAAAATATCTATTGTATAATATATCATTGATATTATATATCTTCTGGTGATCGTGATTACATATAGGTTTTATTGGAGGCCAGGGAACTGAATATCTAAAAATCAGAATACAAATAGTCAAAACAAAAAAGTATTGACAAAAAGCACAAACACCGTTAACGATAGCAAAATTTGTTAAAAAAATAAGAAAAGTTATTTTTAAAAAGTATCATGATTTACTAATTCAACAACAAATTCTGCACTAAAACACTACACAATAATTAATTATAACACTAATTAATATACAGCAATTTCTAAGTTAAAATAGAAGTTTTCGCCAGCTATCTTAGATAATATTAAAACGAAAAGTTTACTTCTTACTACACTAGATTGTAAAACTGAAAATATATAAGACGAACGATAATCATATAAAATACGAATCATTCAAAGCACGCTAGAAGGAACTCGGCCAGTGACATAGTAATGAAGAAACAAAAGAATATAAATCTATTAGTTCTTTACTTAAATCTCATCGATGGAACGCAAGTGCCAGAGTGCTACGGCGTCTGGCAGTATTCGGAGCTTCTTCACTCTTACTAAGTCAATCAAATGTTAAGTATAAGATGATAAGTACATATATCCTTACTAATATTATAAATGCCAAAGTAACTCTGTCTGTCTGTCGCGCTTTCAAGATAAAACTACTGAACCGATTATAATTAAATTTGGTACACAGATAATCTAGAGCCTGAGAAAGGGCATACTACTTTAATACGAAAGAAGGGTTGTAAGGAGTTGGTTAAGGAGGGTGAAAAGTTGTATGGAAGTATCGTCATTTTTAGATCTAAAACCTTAGAACTTACCTTTTAGACTGTTGATTTAATATAAATAAATATTAAAGTTTGTAAAAGTTTTACCTTCAAGGGTTTACAATGACAATAAGAAATAGGGTATGAAACTTTGTATGGGAATATGTAAGATTCCGCTCCGATTTGAAAAATTATTTCAGTGTTAAATAGCTCATTTATCGGGGAAGGCAGTAGGCTACATATCATTACGCTAAGAGCGTAGGAGCGGAACACAAATGAAGGATGTTTCAAAATCGCTTTTTTTTTCATTTTCAGAGCTTCCGCTACGTTAGTTAGCCCAAAGTGCATAGGAGCGGAACACCAATGAAGAATGTTTCAAAATAGTTTTTTTTTAGAGCTTCCGCTGCGTTAGTTAGTTAGCCCGAAGTAATTATTTCGCGCGGATGAAGTCGCTTTTAGAAGTTAGTATAATCATAACCGCGGAATGATGAATGATGGCCTTTTTTAACCATACAAAAAAATTACTATACTTTGAGCACCTTATGTGTATTAGCCATGACAGTTTCTTAATACTATAAAATATTAAACCATTATCCATAGTTTCTTCATAATAAATATTTAAAAAAAAATACATTACATAAAATAAATTATATATTCTAGTACCAGCTAGAAGAGCTATATGCCAGCATGCATTAACTTCAGCGCTCATCAATATTTCTATTTACTTTAAACTTGTGACATTTATCTTTAAAGAATATGGGTTTACTTTTAAATGCTTTAACCTGGTGATTAAGGCGAGCCTATGACGTTATTTTTTTCAAATTTATGTCACGACCACCTATATAGGTACCAAATATATTCGTTCACCGGTAACGGTGTATCTGTATATGGGGTTGCTTCAATGAGCAATTTATTCCTCATAACGGCTATTTTACTATTTCTAACCAAGGTTGTCAATACTAACCATCTTGCATACCAAGTTGGTTCATCTTGGTCCACTTGACGTTTATTTTTTATCATCGCAGCATTACGATCACGTTTGCTACACAACGGATGTCACGAACATGGGACCAGGTTGCGAATGTAACCTCACGAGGCCTACGCGACACTAGTCGTCGTACAACTTTTCGATTGAACGGATATGTTTAAGCGATTTGATAAAATCAATACTATTAATGTTTAGTGCCAATTAATACTAAACAACTTTTATTAGTGAACAACCGTTGTGTTAACAATATTAAAAACTACAGAAAAATAATAGAAAAAAGTACAAAGTTTTTAAAACAAGATACGGTATATATCATGTTTACATATTAAAAACTACAAAGTAATCTACGTGACTAATTGTTCTTCAAAGTAGCAAACCGACTATAAAACAAAACGGCGCAATACGGAGACGAGGCAATGACTGCATGGACAATGTTTAGTTGGAGAAGATTGTACAACGGTAGGACCGGCGACGGAGGAGACGATACCCGTGTTGAACTACCAGAAGATACGAGGCAGCTCGTCTATAATGTTTATATGTACTTTTGTAGGAGACCAGGGAGAAGCGCTAAAATGGCATTATCGAAAACCGCCAGTGCAACGATGCTACCGAGAGACATTGTCGCGGAAATAGTAAGGGACAAATATCGCGAATAAAGTATTGCATTAAATAAAAATGAAATTCACTTTTCAATCCTATTCGTTAGATATTTGTTTAGAAAAAGGAAAATATCTAGTATGTAGTAATATTTGTGTTTACCTGAAGTAACTTTTCCGCTAATAGATTGTTTTCAATTCTAACATGATTTAACGCGATATTAAATAAGTTTACCTGTAAAAAATATGTAGATCACAATGTTAGTGTATTATAATTACGTAGCACGGACTATCATAGATTATTGATACAGGCTGATAATTCTGAAATTTTACATATTATATAATACTATAAAATAAGAAATACTGTATTTTTCATTAGCATCGTGAGTGTAATATTTAGTTGAAAGTTATAATAAGTATATCTTTAATTACATCGTAGATTTTTTATATTTATCTCGTATTTCTCATTGTTCCTTTTTTATTTCTAACTGATATTTGATGTAATTTTTTTTTAATATTTATATTGAATTTACTTTTACTTTTGTAATTTTTTAATTACTTAGAACTAGAATCTTAGAATCTTTTTGTTAGTATTTCAGATTACATTATTTATTCTTAACAATAAGAATTTTCTAATATTTATATAATTTTAGAGATTTTTTTGTTTCAAATTCTTTATAATAATTATTATGTACATTTTTAATTAGTGTAAAAAACAAAAAGCATAATTATATCCAAATTGATCTCAATTCAAGTATGGCGTTTGTAGCGTTTTCGAAGGGTGCTGAGAAGATGGGGTATTATCTTGAAAAACAATGTTCGAAGAAGCCGAAACATAATTGTAGGTTGGAAACCTATCATCCTGGATTGAATGTAACATAATGTAGAGAGCTATGAGAACAGAATAATAATAAAATTCGGACCCCCATCTACGCTAACGATGTTGTAAATAAGCTAATCAAAACCTTCATTTAATGTTAATATAAAAGTGATTAAATTACTTGCAATTTTTTTTTTTTAATATCTTTATTTTTTTAAATCATAAATTTTACTAGCTTTATCCGCAACTACGTGCATGGAGTTAAACATACAAAAAAGTGTGTGAGTACTTATGTACACGCGTTAGAAGTTATAGTTGACGTAACATGATAAAAATCTTTTCAAACATTTTCTCTTCGCCTTATTCTACGTAGAAAAAACGACACTAAAAATAGACACAATGTATTTAAAATACATTGAAAGTTTTAATACAAAGAATTACAAACAACAAATACAAAGAAACAAAATGTTAACTAACTTCAGGGTGTCGGTTTTTCGAGACGGTGTGCGCGCGGATTGTAAAAATTTAGTCTCATCATTTTTCCCTAACCCGACAAAAGAAGTATAACTTTAAAAAAAAATTACAATAACTTTTGATAAAATGGACCGATTTCAACTAAACAGAGATTTAAACGTTACTCGAGGATATGATTTTCTTGGTGAAATTTCTCGGTTTTATCCTGAACGCAGTAGTTTAGCACTGATGCATGTTCTAACAAATAGACAGAGAGATAGACAGACATACATTCATAAAAATGATTGAAACGTCTTTTATTACTTATTCCTGGACGCTTGCAAATATTTTTTTCACAAAAAATTACTGACATGTTAGATTTACATTTATATTATAGGTATATATAGATAAGAAATACTTCAATGCATTACACACTCCATATGCAAATTAAACAATGTCGTCATTATTATACGGAAAATCACCAAATGATATTTCAAAACAAAACTCTATAGACGATTAGAAATTATCATCGCAAAGTTATCAACGAAAAAATGTGTTGCACTTAACGAGAAAAACAAACACTTACCTAATTAATTCACCGTTTAATTATTGGCACATACTACCGTATAGCAATGAACGGAATAATCACAGAACACAATCTACTAAGACCAAGAGGGACACAATTGTTTACAATAACCAGAGATGAAGGTAAATAATGGTGTTCTCCGACCGGAGGCGCTAACGCCACTCATAGACTGTATTAGAAATGTCTAAAATTAATTTTGGCCTAGTCCAAGTGCCAAGCGTGTATATTGGTTATACATATTACACGTGTATGGGCGGCACTAATTACACGCCCGCACCTATTTCAGTCGACCGAACGCGTGAACAGCGAGTCCATTCTGATTCACACTGATCAACGCGGCTTGAAAGTTTCAACATCTCAGAAACAGATGAAGGTCGTTCAGGTGATTCAAGAAATGAGTGGTCATACCAGTCTATCTGACTAGACATTCGTGTCTATTTAAATGCACAGGAAAGTAAAAGTACTGTTCGCACTAAGTTTTCTAGTGAAAGATGTCTCGTATCTCTATACTTTCTCATGCCTCATGTCATTTATCAGATTAAATGACCTTTGATACCTGTAAATTAAAGTTAAACTTATTTATTCAATTAATCTGTACCCTCAAGGAAGATTAATTTTATTCATTGATATTATATTACTTTAATTAGCAAAACGCATATAAGGAAATACGTAAGGTTGTACTTCGATATATTAAAATTACCGGTAAAGTTCAATAAGTAATGCTCACTCAAACATATACCCAGATGGTATGTGAGAAATCTTTTAAAATAAGCCTAGAACCCGTTCGTACGGGGTTCAATTAAGACAAATACTACATATATTGGTGGTAACGTAAAAAAATAACTTGAGGGGTCTATGGACCCCAGTTGGAACCAAATTGCTTTCCATTTTTTAACCGACTTCAAAAAAAGGAGGAGGTTATCAATTCGTCTGTATTTTTTTTTTTGAAACATTCTTCATTGATGCTCCGCTCCTATTCGTCTTAGCGTGATGATATATAGGCTACAGCCTTCCTCGATAAATAAGCTATCTATCACTGAAAGATTTTTTCAAATCGAAGCAGTAGTTCCAGAGATTAGCGCGTTCAAGCAAACTCTTCAGCTTTATAATATTAAGTACTAGTCTCTGCCCGCGACAGAGGAAAATACCCCGATTTTGAAATATTCTTCATTGGTGACCCTCTCCTATTGGTCTTAGCGTGATGATATATAGCCTATAACCTTCCTCGATAAATGAGCTATATAACACTGAAAGAATGTTTTAAATCGGATCAGTAGTTCCTGAGATTACCCCCTACAAACTTTACCTCTTTATAATATTAGTATAGATAAATATTATACAACATAAGCTACGAAAACTGGATTATAGATAACAAACAAACATACTTATGACCTTCTGTTCTTTAGGAATAAGAATCGTTTGATTGTTGTTTATTATGGCGTGTTGGCAAAAGAAGAAAAAATGAAACAGGACACGGTCGCCTATAACCATATTTTCTGTTTACATTTTTTTACTTTGGAACAATTTAATCAAGATGTACTTAAGGTATACCACATTAAGGTCTGGGCCCTCTACACCATGAGCGTATCCGTATTAAAACATGCATAAACTATTCTTTATGTAAAAACTAATGAAACAACGCCAAATAGACCGGTCTGTTACTGACGAACAGAGTAGCATGCTATGATCGTGTCGACGGCAAATATCCGACGATACACACATTGGTACGGTCTAGTGAACTTAATAGTCTCCATCCATTGATATACAAAAACCTAAGATGCACAGTCTCGAATAAAACTAACGCTCAGAACCGTCCCCAAAAACTCACCGAAATACCTAAGCAGTTGCAGTTATACTATAAACTTATGTTTTTACAAATTCAATCTTACGCGAATGACCTTAAAGTTGTTTTTAGAAAGTAGTGTACAAAAAGTCCAGTGACGCGAGTGACGAGAGACTATTTGAAATGAGCGCAAAATTCTCCATTGTGCGCTCATTATATGCGGACGGTTATGAGTCGTTAACTGTGTATCTTGAGTTTTTATATATCAATGTGTCCATCGCATTTCTCTGCATCCTCACAGTATGAACAGGTGGTGTAGTGGGCCGACAACTTTTGCAGTACGAGTATATACTCCGTCGTATTCCACAGTTACATGTTAGTGCACTAAACTTAAATACATTCCTGGTGCGACACCAGGAATATATATAATAGGAATATTTAAACATATTCTCAGTTGTAGAATTGGTTTAAAGTTTAAAGAGTGAAGATAGTTTTAAAACTTTGTCATGCTACCGTAGTTTTATTAGTGAAGAAATAAATTTTCGACAGTCGATTTGCATAACTCTTTACATGTAATACTGGAGATAAAAAAGTATCCGCGCTTCCCGATGCGCGAAAACAACTGAGAATGAATATTTCCAGGTGCTCTTTGGAGGTGTTGAAACATGACGTCGATCATTTTTTGGTTCCAGATACAACAATAGATGAAACATGGTTCGTCTATTATGCATCCGAAACGAACATATAGCCTGCGGTTTTGAAAAGACTCTTACTTCTAATAAAATCAAGGTAAACCCTTCCAAAGATAAGGTCATGAGCTCATTACTCGATATCAATTATTGAATCATAGAGCTACGCTTTGAATCATAGAAGTTCGCTTACGAGGACGATTTATGAAAAAAAAATAATAACTTTACTAGACCTTATTACTCCTGGTTTCTATTTTCCATGTTAAATAAGTCTTTAGAAAGACAGTTTGAAGTTTCAAGGAGGTATTGTAAAGGCAAAGGGCAGGTAAAATGTCGAAGAATAAAATAATATTTAATACTAGCCTCTGCTCGCGACTTCAGTTACTTTGGGCTAACGCTAACACGCAGCCGAAGCGCTCAAGATGAAAAAGAAAAACGATTTTGAAACATTCTTTATTAGTGTTCCGCTCCTATTGGTCTTCGCGTGATGATATATAGCCTATAGCTATAGCCTATAGTCTTCCTCGATAAATGACCTATATAACACTGAAATAACTTTTCAAATCGGACCAGTAGTTCCTGAGCTTACCCTCTACAACGTCACAAACTCACAAACTTTACTTCTTTATAATATTAGTATAGTAAAATTATCTGTAATATACTTATTCTCATTGTTTATGGAATGCGTATGGTACTAACAGATTATTTAAAGTTCGCACAGGCTTACTTACTAATTTGAATTTAAATTAGTAACACTATTGGCAAATATTGAAGAAAAACATTATAACCGAACACCTAAATGCTATATATATGCACCCATAATATCTCAAGAATTACAATTTTTGTTCAGTAATAAGAGTTACTAGTTAAATAGTTTCAAGTTTGAAATATTATATTATCGACATTAACATATAAAAACCCAATACCACACAATCTCGAATAAAAGTAGCGCTCAAAACGGGCCTAAGTAACTCCCCAATATACATTCGTGGTTATAATTATGCCATAAACTTCTGATTTTGCAAATTCAACCTGAATGCAGTAAAGTTGTTTTTACAAGGACGCAAGCGACGCGAGACTATTTGAAATAGCTACATAATCCAAAATTATGCACTCATTTTTGTGTGCCGACTGTCAGACGTTAAGTGTGCATCTTGGGTTTTTATATATCAATGATTATCAAGTTGATTATAAGTTGCAATTTTTCATAAAACATTTAGATAAGGTAAACTTAGTTTAGCCAGACACTACAATAATGAAATATTGTAAATTATTGAATAAAAATAAGACTTCAACGGTGTTATTACAAAAAAGTTAAATACTTAGTTTAAAAATTAAATGCAACGCGCTCGTCCGAGGCAAGTTCGCATTATCCTTTTTCGTAAGTCTAACCTAACGTAACCAAAGCGAGACAAAAGACCTAGATGGCGAACATTCAGCGACCGCGGTGCATTTAATTCGAAAACATTTTAAAGCAAGTATTCAATACGTATTTAACTTTTTTGTAATAACACCGCTAAGGTCTAAAAAATCACTATAATGAATGAATATTCATTTGATTGAAGTTTTGAAACCACAATTTGCTTAAATTCGCTTTGGTGGCATTTATTTAGTGCGGAGCAAAATTAATTTTAATAATTACGAGTCTTGATAATAACTTTAAACTTAAACAATACTTTTAGGTAACTGAAAATAACTTCTTATATAAAGATTTGGGTGTACTTGTGTGCGTAATTCTCGACCGATTTTGATGTTTTTTCTTTTAACTTAAGTGGTCATCTACATTACTTTTAAGAATAGATGGAGCCGGTAGTTGATGCTGCTGTCGAGATAAAGTTTTTTTTTAAATATATCGAACATTTTTTTTTACGGGTTTGCTTACCCAAAGAAAACCATAATTCCAAAATTGTTAAACATTGCAACACCTTTTTAAATTTGCTAATACCGGGTTCACTCATTACTTAGCACTAGCTTTTGCTTTCGGTTTCGCTCGCGCTAATGAAGATTTGATCTATCCCTCGGAAACAATGCATTGTTTTGGATGAAGTTACCCTATGTGTTTTACCGTGCCCTTAACATAACATATTTACGCCTTACGCCGCAGCGGCGTAAATAGTATGCTAATATGATTCTTCCAGTGCGGACACCATATAATAATTCAAAGCGGAGTAATATATATATTAATGCGGTGTAAAAGCATCGCGGAATATATTATATGTTGCGGTGAAATATATCGAAGAATGTCAAAGGTTTTATATTGTTCTTTTTTCTTATTTTAATTTTCTTCTATTTGTCACACTGACATCCAAAAAGTTCGTATCTAACGCGTCTGCATGCTCCGTACTTGATCAATGAGATCCAGGCCAGAAACACGTCCCAATATCTGGAGCGCAGCTATTAAATTTTATTTATAAGGGGCCAACTAAATGTGTATGCAAAATTTCATGTTGATTGGTTGTGTAAGGCGTGAAAGCGTAACAAACTCACATTAGAATCTATAATATTAGTTAGGATAATGATAAATTGCAATGTCTTAGGATTAATCAAATAACTATTTTTTTTACTTACTCAATACAAACAAGACAAAAACTCTCTCTTTCTCTCTCTCTAATCCTGCCAAAAGGGTTAAATAACTAGTGTCAAAATTAAACGCCTCCTTGATGAAAAATCGCGTGAGAATATTAATAAGAGGCACATTGTTTCTGTGTGGCCTCTAAATGCTTTACAAGCGTAAGATTACAGTTTTGCATTAATTCGCTAACTGACATGAAACATAACAATACACAATATCTAATGGCCTTGCAGAATCTAACTGTATCGTTGCAGAGAATATGGATACGTTTACTGATCGATCGAAATCAGCTGCGTTATTTCGTGTACGTATTACACAACGCAGCATCTATTTCAAGCTTTGATTTTATGTTAAAAACGAGGAAGGAAGTTTATAATATGTGAACCATAGCAGATGTGGCAAATTCACTAAGTACCAACACAAAATAGAAATTAAAATTTTATGAAAATTGTTCTTACTTAAAAACTAAGTTAACATTTCTTGTAACTCAAAATTTGCTCAGTACTAAATAATAGCCTTAAGGACTATTACAAAAAATTACGGCCATTATTTATATTACTTCAATACATTTAAAACTAATTCGAGTTTAAAATCTCTCTAAAGTCTCTGCTGTGAAAGTTTTTTGATCAGACATTAATTTGCAGTAAAATGCAACAAAATGTATAGTATAAATAAGCTACACATATCTATACTTTACTTAATAATATTATAATAATAAAAAGGTAAAGTTTGTAAGGTTGTAGGGGATAATCTCAGGAACTACTGGTCTAGACGGCGACTCAGAGGAGACGCCGTCGAAAGGTGGCAGCAGGAACTGGCGGACGAGCGGTTCGGGCGGTTCACAGTGGACGCCGTCCGCCCGGTCCTGCGGGAGTGGACTGCCAGGGAGTGGGGCTCCCTGACGTTCCGACTGGTGCAGGTACTCACCGGACACGGTTGTTTCGGGTGGTACCTGCACCGGATCGCACGCAGGGAGCCGACGGCCGCCTGCCACGAGTGCGGCGCTGAGGAAGATACCGCGCAGCACACGCTGTCTGAGTGTGCTGCGTGGGGGGAGCAGCGCCGCATCCTGGCGGCGGCCGTGGGAACGGACTTATCGCTGCCGAGCGTGGTTTCGGCCATGCTCGGCAGCGAACAGGCTTGGCGAGCGATGGCCTCCTTCTGCGAGGAGGTCATCTCGCAGAAGGAGGAGGCGGAGAGGGCCCGCGAGGCAGACCCTCAAAGTGGCCGTCTCCGCCAAAGGAGGACAGGCAGGAGGAGAAGGCGCTTCGCCCAACTCCTCCTGCCACCGTAGCCGGACCTGAGGGGATGGGCCGGGGGGCCCATCTCCTCATTGCACGGGTCCGGCGGACGAGGGGGGGCAGCCGGTGTGTACCCGGTCTGTCCCTCTATAGGTAGGAGCCCGGCGGTCACCTTCCGCCGGGCGGACCGTGGGGGCGGCTCTACAAGGTTGATTAGCTTGAACGATCCCTTGCCGCCCCCACAAAACGGTCTGTCGGTACACCGTGGGGTTTTAGTCCGTGCGACTCGGACATAACCCACCCTCTCCCCCGGGAGGTTGGCGTATCCATAAGGGAATTACCCACGTTAAAAAAAAAAAAAGGAACTACTTGTCTGATTTGAAAAATTCTTTCTGTGTTATATAGATCATTTATCGAGGAAGGTTATAGGCTATATATCATCACACTAAAACCAATAGGAGCGGAGCCTCAATGAAGAATGTTTCAAAATCGAGTTGTTTTTCCTTTTGAGAGCTTCCGCTGCGTGTTAACGTTAGTCCAAAGTAAGTATTCGACTCGGATGAAGTCTCGGACAGAAGCTAGTAGTTAATACATGTATTATTAATTGTACTAGCTGATACGCCCGACTTTGTCTGTGTTTGTTTATAGCCTTAACAAAACTTTTTATATATAGAAGAAAAACAAAACATTGATAGCAAATGTATAACTAGCACGCAAAGTTTATTTAGTTTTTGGTAATGCTTTTAAAGATCAAAATTTCTTAAAAACTTTAATAAATTTATATTATATGATATTTTTTTAGATAAGGCCCATGTGTCTAAGAAGTAACACTAAAAAACTTAATCTGAATTTTTTTGCTATAATTCTCGTTGATAGTAGATGCGAAGCCGGAGCGTGCAACTAGTAATAAATGTTTATAAACTAGTGTTATTTACAGTATTATTATGTGTGTATATTATTAATCGTGGTCGCTAAATAGTTGAGATATTAAAATTCGACCTAATATAAATAAATAATCATAATATAATAATATCATCATTATAGATTTCCTGGAATCGATCAGATAAAAACAGGTTATTTCATGTAAGTAATAAATACATTATTCAACCTTTTTAGAGACTAGCTGTTTTACTCATAGCCATGAATACTAAACATATTTTGGAGTGTTTTAAAATCAAAAATAATATTTAAAAAAAAACTACAAGAGTTACCTGTAAGAGATACCTATATATATATATAACCTATATATATAGAGATACCTATATATATATAGTTATAACCTATAGTTTTCAATTATTATTTATTGTTATTTTTGTACGAATATTGTTTTTTGACGAACTTAAATTTCATAGTAACTTGAAAACTAGACTTTTTAGTTTTTTGAAAACATATGCAACAACACATTAAGTGCATAATTCGATGCATTAGATCATTTCATATAAAGAGGGACAGAGCGATCAACAGTAATCAACACTTGAAAAGGATTTCTATAATGTATTACTCTGTAATACTAACTCATTCATCAGCATTAGAATTCACGTGTTACTAGTAACTTGTAAATGTACCATTAACGATCTAAGATGGTCTTGTGAAAGAAGATACGGACTATGAACAGTACGGCTGCGCTGGATAAATATTTTTTATAGTTACGCAATTCTATTAGTGTTACTGGCGAAAACTGCCTGAACCAGACGGGTCAATACTTACAGGCGTCGCCATTTCGACGGCAAAAGTCTGACGTATATATATGACTAACATTAACTTTGTTACTATGGACAAGATCGCTCACAAGTATAATTCTATTGCAGTGTTTTTCAAACTTTTTCTTGACACAGCCGCTTTAGTATGAAAAAATGTTTCGTGCCCGTTGTTTATCTTTCAGGTATTTTAATTTTGTGACAAATATTCAATTTAACATATTTATTCATCTACATAATTAGGGTTCGGATAAATACATAAGAGTTCACCTAAGTTGTTTGTTTATTTAACACAAATGATTATGTCCTTTAGTTAACATTTTTCTTAATAAATCTTTTACTGCAGTTATTTTTTTTACTGCAGTGGCTTTCCGAAACTTTTGCAACTCCGCTATAGAAGCTTCGCGAGGCTTGGCGACCCCATTCGGAGTCGCGACCCACACTTTGAAAAACACTGTTTTATTGTAAGGCTCGAGAAACCTTTTTAAATATATTCATTACGTAATCTTTTCGCATTTATCTGTCGTAGTTAAATTATATTATAAATATTTTTATACTATAAGGATAAGAAGATATTATAAGAAAGGATGGATAACAAAAAACCCAATGGTTGCAACACAGAATAACAAATATAAAGAGATAATTCGATAATACCGATGTGCGTAGACCAGAACCTTTCCGATCTAAGCTACTATTGAAAATATAAATAAGTTTTCGAACAAATTTGAAGTTTGTTAAAAACTTAAATAGATTATGATAAATATTGATATAATCCTATGCTTCTGAAATCCATGATAAATTTACTTATTTTAGCTTAAATCCTTCTTGGTTACGAATCCTAGCACGTGAAAAGAAACCATTATAATAACCGAATTACTTTGATAGATATAAACAGGATAGAGTATAGATTGTAACTGTTATTCCTACTAAATGACCACAAATTAAAAAAAATAAACAAAACAATTATTGCGATTCAGGCATTGTTTTGCTAAGCACGGAAAGGTGTTCGCTTCTTCGTTACTTAACCTTCACGCTGTATAAGTAGGTGGAGGTGACGTAAATGTTCGTTTCTCAACATAAAACCAATCAATTACATACATTTTTAAAACATTAATTAAATTTCTATGACTGTCATACCAATAAGCGTTTTGTTTTATATTTTAAAAATTATTACTTAAAAGAGTTCAATTTGTACAAATTAATTTTGCACCATTAAAATACAAGATAGATTATTAGGAGTCCGTTTTAACATATAAAATGCTGATGCGGTATAATAAAAAAAAAGGTTGGCTTTGTGAAGGTCCGAACAAATTAAATTAGCAGTCCAAACGCAGACCGTACGTGGTCCGCCACTTTATGATCTATATTGTAGAATTTTACAGTACATAACCATCCTACTTCATTATCATCATTACATAGTATAAAATAAAGTCCCCTACCGCGTCTGTCTGTCTGTATGTTCGCGATAAACTCAAAAACTACTGAACGGTTTTCACCATTGGTTAAAGTGATTCATGAGGAACGTTTTAGTATATAATTTGTCTAGGATTTATTTTTAATCAGGGCGGTACAACGTCTGCCGTGCCTGCTAGACCAGAACCTTTCCGATCTAAGCTACTATTGAAAATATAAATAAGTTTTCGAACAAATTTGAAGTTTGTTAAGAACTGAAATAGATTATGATAAATATTGATATAATCCTATGCTTCTGAAATCCATGATAAATTTACTTATTTTAGCTTAAATCCTTCTTGGTTACGAATCCTAGCACGTGAAAAGAAACCATTATAATAACCGAATTACTTTGATAGATATAAACAGGATAGAGTATAGATTGTAACTGTTATTCCTACTAAATGACCACAAATTAAAAAAAATAAACAAAACAATTATTGCGATTCAGGCATTGTTTTGCTAAGCACGGAAAGGTGTTCGCTTCTTCGTTACTTAACCTTCACGCTGTATAAGTAGGTGGAGGTGACGTAAATGTTCGTTTCTCAACATAAAACCAATCAATTACATACATTTTTAAACATTAATTAAATTTCTATGACTGTCATACCAATAAGCGTTATGTTTTATATTTTAAAAATAATTACTTAAAATAGTTCAATTTGCACAAATTAATTTTGCACCATTAAAATACAAGATAGATTGTTAGTATATTTTATAATAATGATATTGTATAGTAGAGATCATAAATTGCTATTATTGGGAGTCCGTTTTAACATATAAAATGCTGATGCGGTATAATAAAAAAAAAAGGTTGGCTTTGTGAAGGTCCGAACAAATTAAATTAGCAGTCCAAACGCAGACCGTACGTGGTCCGCCACTTTATGATCTATATTGTAGAATTTTACAGTACATAACCATCCTACTTCATTATCATCATTACATAGTATAAAATAAAGTCCCCTACCGCGTCTGTCTGTCTGTATGTTCGCGATAAACTCAAAAACTACTGAACGGTTTTCACCATTGGTTAAAGTGATTCATGAGGAACGTTTTAGTATATAATTTGTCTAGGATTTATTTTTAATCAGGGCGGTACAACGTCTGCCGTGCCTGCTAGTAATAATATAAATGCGAATGTTAGTTTGTTTACTTGCTACTCTTTTTCCCGTCTTAACTACTCATCCGGCCATCACGTTTTTTTTTCATACATGTTATCAGGAGCACAGAATCAAAAATAGGATAACTATCGACCAGATAATAATACCGAGCGATAGAAATTTATAATAACTTTCTATTATAAAAATTTATATTAACGCGAGCGAAGTAGCGGGCTAAAGCTAGTTGAGAATATAATCGTACCGTTTAAATGAACAAAAATCTGTTAAATTATTACTGAACAATAATACTTTTTCATACATGTTATCAGGAGTACTGAATCAAAAATAGGATAACTATCGACCAGATAATAATACCGAGCGATAGGTCAAATTTATATTAACGCGAGCGAAGTAGCGGGCTAAAGCTAGTTGAGAATATAATCGTAAAATTTAAAATGAACAAAATTCTATTAAATTATTACTGAACAATAATACTTGTTAAGTACAGTTTTTATAATAGATCACTTATTAAACAGAGTTTCACGCATATTGTGTGGATATGGATAACATATTCGAGTGAATTTTAATGTTAATGAAATGATCTCGGGTCTACAAAAATTTATTATAAAAGTAACTAGACGTTTTGGGTGATATTATGTCAAATAGCATATTGACCAAGTGTAATTTTTGTTTTGATTCCATTTTTAATTAGGAAATATGTGATTTGTGAACGATGCAACGAAGCATGTAATAGATAAGTGAAAGGATTCAGCACAACCAAAAAAAAATCACGATACTACGTCAGGTCTGGGACTTCAACAATTTCAAGATTAAATTCATCAAACTGCACCTTACTAAATATGACAAAAGGAAGCTAAAAAATGGAAACCATAAAGGGTCATTACATAAGGGTCAATGACATTGGACAGAGTTATGCTTAGAGTTTCTCTATGAGGTATGAAATAAAATCAATCACTTGAGAATGAAGAGTTGCAGTCTTAGTAAAGTAAACAAGCTAGAGTAGTATTTTTTTTTAATATCATACGAGGCAACCAGGAAGCTAAAAAATAGAAACCATAAAGTGTCATTACATAAGGGTCAATGACATTGGACAGAGTTATGCTTAGTTTCTTTATGTTGCATAAAGTTGCAAGTGCAAAGAGTTGCAGTCTAAGTAAAGTAAACAAGCTAGAGTAGTATTTTTTTTTAAATATCATACGACGCAACCGTACCGGTGTGTCACCTGATGTTAAGTGATCACCACCGTTCATAGACAATTGCAACAGTAGAAGAGTCGCAAGTGCGTTGCTATCCTGTGTTTGGGGGAGGAGGAGAGGGAAGGGAGGTGAGTTATCCGGCGTTCTCACTAACCGAACGAAACAATGCAAGCACTGTTACTTCACATCTGTTTTCTGTGGGTTGGGTGGTACTACTCCGGGCGAGCCGACCCATTCATGCTGAAACCAGTAATAGCTTCAGCGTGGCTCTACCACCTACCTAGTATGGGCTTGTGGCAATTAGAAAAATATTAAAGAATAGAAAAGCTGTCCAGTGAACTATGAATTATGGCCAGTAATGCATAAGAACGAAAATTGTGTATAACTAGCAATGCACACATTAAGTGAATGACACGTGGGTGGTACTACTCCGGGCGAGCCGACCCATTTATGCTGAAACCAGTAATAGCTTCAGCGTGGCTCTACCACCTACCTAGTATGGGCTTGTGGCAATTAGAAAAATGTTAAATAATAGAAAAGCTGTCCAGTGAACTATGTTCAGTAATTATGGCCAGTAATGCATTAGAATGAAAATTGTGTATAACCAGCAATGCACACATTAAGTGAATGATAAAGGTTGGAAAAAAATTCAATCAATATTATAATTGACGTCAGAATTAGTTGGAAATTAAAAAAAATATGCCACACATACTTGCATATCCAACACACATGTTTTCCAAATTAAAGTATAAAATTTAGTTCTTAGCTTCTTAAATTTAGTTGAAAATACAATTATAAATGTATCAAGCTTTTATGATATATACACACTACACTAGATAACGAGCTATGTAAATTATCACTTTCATGATAATATAAGACAATTTCAATTCTAAAGTCAATATTGCAGATGATTACCACAAAAAAACATGCTTTTGGCAGATGTCATTTTATATATTTATATTATCAAATTTACTAACAGGTCATCTGTATTTATAACTGAAAGCATCGAAAACTCCACTTTTTTATGTTAACAGTGCATTTATTTCGAGTATAAATCAAATTTTTCAGACACCAGATGAGAATGTAGTGACGCACATATTGTATTGAGAGCTTGAAGAAGGCAGACAGTTATTATGACATAAAGATTGGTTGAAAAGACACATGAAGCTTGCAATACAAATCTTTCTTTAAAGGAAACAACAACTGCAAAACGGTCAGAGACGAGAAATTATTTAAATAGAAAAATTCTCCCATTTGAGAACAGTAGAAAAGATGAGCTTGTTATTAAGTGTAACAAACTGAAACCCTGACCACTTACATCTAAAGCATACAATTAAAGTAACAGTGTGTTGACCTGCCCCAAGTGTGATCACATGTTTACATTGATGATAGAATATGACAGCCATATACATATATATGAAAGGGTGGAACAGTAGACTGTTGGGATATATTCTTTTAGCAGTTGCTGTAACCAATAATAGGAGCAGATGATGAGATTAAATTTATCATTTAGAACTCAACTACACTGGCTACATAAGAAAATTTATATATGTATTTAATTTAATAGCATCCCTTTTCTACATGATTTTTAGCCTTGACTATGTTAGAATTATTGATATGTTCTCACTTGTATAAAATCAAATATAAAGAGACATTATAAAGTAAGCATTTTTATATAGTAGACTACCCAAAAATTTGAAATAATTTTGGGTATTTTCCATATTAGCCACATAAAAATACAACACACTCGAGAAATACATAACATTTTCTAGAAAACACACAATGTTATGGTATATATTGATTTTATCACCACTTGCAATATATGTTAACATATCAAATGAAATGATTTTCTGCAACGTCAGGATATAGGGTGGTTTTATTTAAATTAAAAAAAGTATTTCTGAAGCGCATGAAGACTAAACATCATGTGTCAATTGGTACATCATTTCCTGGCTATTTATTTAAGAAATAACTATGATAAAATAGTATTTACATATAATCAGTATGTTCTGCATATAACTCTATAAATTGGTACAGTATACAATCTCTATAATGTATGTTAAAGCAATTCAAAAACCAGCACAGCATTCCTTTTTAACATAGCTCCTAATTTGTACTACATTTTTTAAAGAGTTTATACTCCACAGATTTAACATTATTAAATCTTGTGACACCATTAATGCTTTTCTAAAATCCTTTAGTGAATACTTTTCCTTTATTTTTAATTTTCTAGTAACTCAATATTTCACTAAAATAAGGATTTAATACATGGTATGAGAAAAAATAGCCTCATAAAATTTCAGACATGTGTAGGACCAAAACATAGTTTCTTTTCTATAGATATCTAAGCAGTAAGTAAAGAGATTTTTTTTATAGTAGCACGGCAAAATGACTGCACTGTGCCTGATGGTAAGCACAGTACAATCCAAAAACAATGGCGACCACCGAGTGACACACTATCCATCGCCGGTCGCTGCTGTCATGCCTGCCTGGAAATTTCATTTTGATATAAAATCTATATAATAATTAGAGGTTTGTGCTTGTGTGCACAGCTGACAAAAACTACCAGATAAAATTAGATACATATATTTTTTTAAGTTTACTTCTTAAGCATTAGGTTCTTATCCATTATCATAGTATCGTAATTTATGATAAAGTTATTAAAGTTTTAAGAAAATGAGATTTTTTAGGCAAAGGAAATACTGTAAGCAAATAATATTTTAAAATTGGATTTTTATTAATGTTTTTTCTTCTACCATAGTATCGTAATTTATGATAAAGTTATTAAAGTTTTAAGAAAATGAGATTTTTTAGGCTAAGGAAATACTGTAAGCAAATATTAAATTTGGATTTTTATTAATGTTTTTTCTTCTATATACATAAAATATATTGTTATGTTAATAAACAACACACACACACAAATTCGTGAGTATCGGCTAATCTTTGATAAAAAATAATAGTGTGAACCTATTTCTTATAAAAAAAATATTTTATTTTAATTTTTATTTAAAGTATCCACAACTTTATTTACTTACCAAAAAGAAAATGAGTTCTGCAGAAGAAACAGTATTTTCAAAAATAATATATAATACTAAAATTAAATTACTAAATGAAAATAATGATAAGTTCTACATAATGTTAATACGGATAAAAAAAATTGTATATTTACCAGTAGAATTCTGACCTATGAGATTCTTATAAGATTATTTAAAAATAAAGCGCAAATGTATAAATTAATAAGTAATCAAATAGAAACAGCGTATTTGAGCACTGACACTACAAGCAAATATCGCTTTAGATAATACTGATAACAAATATTGTGATATATATAAACTTACCTATCATAAAATGTGGGCGAATGTAGATTGTCAGGTATTTTCTATTGGCACATTATATAAGTTTTTATTTAGGATTACCCGATCGATTTATGTCAGTAATTTATAATAGATTTCTAAAATGATTTATATAAATAATACGTATGCCGCCGGTACTATCGAACATTCTTTGCTTTCTAGAATCTGATATTTTTAATTTTACACTTATTTGAAATCTTAACAGTGCCGAACACTAATATATGCTCGAATATGCTCGATTGATCACTACTTTCTAGTTTTACAATATCAGAGAGTAACATTATAAAATAAACTGTTTTTATTCATATTTATTGAAAAAAAACTTCAAAATCGCTGGATAAGAAATCGAAAGATTAGCAAATTTGGGCTCATTTTCCTATAGACAATACAGAATATCCACAAAGCACATAGAGGTACCTACTATGTATAGTATATCCTACACAGTGTTGCCACCAAGACTAAATTTAATACAACTATCACAAGACAAGAAATGGAAATATCTATTTTTTGTCCTAGCCATTCCTTAACTAATTCAACCAACACTTACTAAATACAAAGATATCTCACAATATATAGATGCACCCATAAGTTAGTTATTTATTATATATTACAACTATGATTATATACACGACTAACTGTGGTCGCGACTCCGTCCGCGTGGAACGTAATGTAAAAAAACAGTAACTAATAAAATCTTCAGAATGTATTAAGTCCATTTACTTATCTACTTTTTTCTCGTACTTAAGTCGCGCCGTTATTAGGATTACAATAAATACTTACAGTCTGTCAAATGAGGTTTATCATCAGCAACATATTTGGAACCTTAACTGGCCATATAACTACCTCAGTGCTCACTTACACTGTATAAGGAACTAATGAAACAATTACTGAAAGATGTTATTATAATATGCCCATATTGTCAATAATTAATACGTTTATGGTCTAATATTTTATTAGAGACAGGGCTTCTACTTGTAATAATTATATTGTTGAATTGTCAACAATTTATGAGCTGATGTCTTGAAATCTTGCACAAATATAAATCAAGATATCTGTCTAAGCACTTTTTATTATTTAACAATTAAATAGTGTTCATTAAACCTTATACAATATTATCATATGTTGCTATGGTTACTGCATTATGTAGACGAAAACGCGGTAAAAAAAAACAAAATGGCCACTATAATGACCAAAAAGACAATATAATTCAAATTACATACAGAAACAACGCATAACGCACGTCTTACGCACATGTTTACACTATAGTGGTTTTGATTCTTTATTCACAATCTTGCGTTGGTTGACTATTTATTGTGTAATATTGGAATTACCTTACGTGATGTAGTTCAGTTATTGTACACAAATGAAACAATGCGAAATGATAAGGAGTGTCCCACAAAGAAAACAGAGTGTGTCGTAAAGACATACGATAGAAGTAACTTTTGTAGTACAGGGAACATTTTAATTTAAAAAATACAACAAAAAGCCAACGTGACGCGGATTTACAGACGATCACCCTTTTAAGTACTGGCCGTGCCGGACGTTGCTTAACTTCGGTGATCGGACGATAATTCGGAGTTTAGGAACCATACTTTACTATTTAATCGTACTTGCAAAGGGATTTCATTAGTTCGACTATCCGATGCTCCCAAATATCCCGATAGCTTATATGAATTACTCTTGTTAATGCAGCATCCGCTTTGAGAGACGTCTGCTTACAGATTTGTCCTGATGTCAACATTTGGGAGAAGTATTTTAGTATTTGTTAGACTGTAAAAGTTATATGGATAACGATTTGTGGTTAACTAGTATTTTGTTAAATCTATCTTTTTAAATATTTACATTTATTATAGTTAAACAAAATGTTTATACTATTGTCGAGAATATAAAACATGAACTATTATTTTAAATATATATTAAGTGGCGGCTATTTGTCTCTTTGTGTGAGGCAACATAATTGCTAGGGATGTACTTGTTATCTTAATTTATTTCTAATGTCGTTTAAACAGCTTGTGTTAATCAGATCAGAAATAAAAATCCTAATGAGAAACTTTGTTTGACTTTAACCTCACAGACGAAGTTATAACCATGCCGTAGTACACAATTTTTTAAACTTTGATTTAATTTTTGCTAATAAAACAATTAGCTTACTGCGATATTGTTTAGTAAACGTCATTTGTATGAAATTATGAATTAATTGAATTATATTGAATGTTCAATATATCGGACATTTCAATAAATCGATGTCAAACATTGAGAATATATAAGGACCATCTCTGTTATAATATGTAAATAGGGATGTGACATTATTGGAAAATAAACATGAAATAAAAATTGAATCTCTTTTACAATCTTATCGATTTAAAAAATCTAAATATTCAATATTTGCGAAAAAAACGATTTTATTCTATTATTTAAAAATCTCCATGTTTTTCTAATTCCAATAATAAAACGAAGAGATTAATATTAACAGTTTTTCAGATTAACAATCAAATAAAATGATATGAATAAAAAAGTAATCAATTTAAAACTATAAATTACAGTGAATATTCCTTTGTACTTTCTAGGTAAAGAATAAGGAAACCAAATATCATTATTGATACAAATTTTCAGTACCATTAAATATTTTATTATAATAAAAATTAAATTATGAGCATCCCAACAAAATGATAACCTTATTGTCTCAAAAACTAAAATATAAATCAAATTAAAAAAAAATGACAGAACTGTCCAATATTATTTTACATTTGGACCAACGTTCAGTAGTGGGCGGCAATAGGCTGATGTGATGATAATTTAACAATTAACTAATTTTAAAATAAAGTACTTAAAACAAAAATTAAAAAACTAAACGATTGCTTTAAGTCAAATCAATAAATAAAATAAAAATAATTATTGCCACAAATATCTAGTCCCGTTTTACATCTGACTAGTGTTAAGATACTTAAAAATGAGAATTAAAAAACTTAACGACTGCGTTATGGTCTCAAAAATTAAAATATAAAACAAATGTTTCGTTAATCTTTAAGTTTAAACAATAAAAAAAACTTATTGTCACATATGTCTAGTCGCGCTATATATTTTAGTTTTTGAGACCATAATGTAATTGTAGACATCTGTGACAATAACTATTTTAATTTTATTTATTGATTTAACTTAAAGATTAAGAAAGATTTGTTTTACATCTTAATTTTTGGGACCACAACATAGTCGTTTAGTTTTTTAATTATTGTTCTAAGTATTTTATTTTAAAACTAGTCATATATTAAATCATCATCACATCAGCCTGTTGCCGTCCATTACTGAACGTAGGCCTAAATGTAAAATCATACTACAGTTCTGTCATTTTTTTAAATTTGATTTATATTTTATCTTTTAAGACAATAAGTTTGTCATTTTATTGAGATGCTCATAATTTAATTTTTATTATAATAAAATATTTAATGGTACTGAATATTTGTATCAATAATTGTATTTGGGTTCTTTATTTCTTACCTTGAAAGTTCAAAGGAATATTCGCTGTCATTTCTAGTTTCAAAATGATTATTTTTAATTCTATAAATTTATTTGATTGTTAATCTGATAAATTGTTAATATGAATCTCTTAGTTTTATTATTAGAATATGAAAAGCAGGTAAATTTTTATATAATAGATAAAAATCGATTTTTCACGTAAAAAATAATTATTAATCTATTATTTTTAATATTAAAATAGCGTACAAATATCGACTTTAAAAAAAAAAACTATTTTAATCGATTATTTCCATAATGGATAATTTTTTCACATCCCTAAGTATAAAGCAAACTGTAGAATAATGATGTGATTTAATTTTTCTCTATTATAGGTATTTGTAAATATTTGTAAATTAGAAAGTCATAGAAGTGATAACAATCCTTTATAATGGATACCGTTGTAAAAAGCATGTTAGATGATGACGAAGACGACCAGAAGAAGGTTTTTTTATCTTTGTATATATTTTAGGTTAACTAACCAGCTATTATGGTTTTTTTCTATTTTTTACTATCTTTAGCAGTACGTATTGTATAAATGATATCAGTAAAACCTATCTCTTATCAGAATAATTACATGTTTACTTTTGTGTTGACCTCATAAAGCATATATTTGATAGTTATGAGAACAAATAATTATTTCTAACGAAGATAGCAAAATGTTATCATAAAACAGAACTTAAATTAAAGTTCCCTTACACTGATATGTAATACGAGTTGTATTGAACTCAATTGAAATTTGAAATCAACTTGAATTTTAATGTATCGATTATTAAAATATTAGTTCTGGAACTGATAGATAGATAGTTATTGACAAAATCACTTTGCATACATGCATATAATGTGTCATTTTTTGTGATTTTTGGAGAGAAAATCTACATTTGATCACTGTCACTTTTATACTCTGAATATCATGTATATTATTAAATTTTCTTTGAAACTACAGTAAACTCCAAGATATTCATATAGTGTAAAATAAATTCATATCAAAGATTACTGTCACTAGGACCGAGAGTGTCTGAAAATATAACTGTTATGCAGCAATGTGCTATGAACTCGATTATATTATTCGTTTTTTTTATTCCATATAATTGTTTACTTCTGTAACTCTGAATCATCTTTTAGGGCTTGGTAATATTTGGCAGAGATGTTTCCAAGATTCCTTGCTTTAGAGAGAGCTTTCTTTATGGCATCGCAACAGGAATTGGCTTTAGTCTGGTGACTTTCATTAAAACGTCAAGACCAATGTTGTCCCAGCATGTTGGTGTGGGAACGTTCTCCATGTCGACACTGATCTACTGGTCATTTTGTAGGTATCAATGGTCTAAACAGAGGTTTGATGCACAACTATTGCAAGAAGCATTGAAGGATAAAATACTTCAAGAAGGTACTGCAGCTGAAAAAGAGTTAGAAAAGAAAGGTGTGTTAAAATCGGCTTGATTACAGTACAGTAACTAGTAATTCGAAAATATCATTCGATAATATCTTCATAATGATATTATCATGGTTAGCATGATACATACTGTTATATAGTACATATACTATTTATTGTTGTGATAATTTGCTTGAGTTGTTACTATTAGTATGTAGTATTTTAAGGAAATAGATTGAATGAAATCTTTTTGCAAGTCTGACTTTTATTACTACCTACAAAATACATCAAAAACTATTTTTTCCAAATGGAATGTGCTCTTTATGAAATGAATGGATTTGAGACTGAAGCAATTTTTTTGGAAAAGGTAATTTAGACGTCTTGTTTTTAGGATACACGATCAAATGATTAATATAATACTTGATTACTCGTATTTATTTATTCATAGATTAGCATCCCTTAGCAACTTTGTCTGCACTTGTATCTTTATAGAGGATTATATTTGTTTAAAATACATTTTTTTTAAATATAAATAATACTACTTGTTACACTAATCACATGTAGTGTCGATGCAGTCAGGAATGGCAATAAAAACATCATAGATACTGTCACTATTTACATTATTAAGAATGCCTAGATATCACTGACATCTTGCCTTTTAAAGGCCCATCTATATAAGTCAAAGCAATTACTATTTATACATAATTCCGTAAAATAATTTAAGTAACACAAAAATAATAAAGTATGAACAAATTAATGTTATACAACAATTTTATATAATTATCCTTATTTATGTATCTCTAATATGGTTAGTAATCTGTTTCGACATGTAGATCAGTGACATCTTGCCTTTCATGGCCGAACTATGAAGTCAAAGAATATACTATTATTAATAATGATCAAACTAATGATTCAATTCTATATAATGATATTCATTCTTATTTATGTATTTTTAATATGGTGGCGCTAGTATCAATGTGTATCTCTAATATGGTGGCGCTAATATCAATGTTCCGGTCGTATTGTAGTCTCGTCTCTTGAATGTGATGCAGCGGCACCGGAGGTGGGTGGTAACATACTACTACTAAAGTTAGTCGTTATAATATCCAGCTACAACATTAGATAAAAAAATTAAAAATTGGATTTTTTGTTAAAAATGTGGTAAGACTGCAAGGAAATTTTGTATTTAGATAATAATTATTTCCAAAGTTTACATCCACTGGTGTTTTTTTTTCCTTTGTAAGATATCAGGCAAATCTCAATTGCTCACATATTTTTAATGAAATAGCTATAATTTTCGAGCTTTACCAAAATTCAAGTAAAACTTGACAATGTCTGTGAAGTTGGCATACAAAGATATCGGAATCTTGAAACAAAAATGAGTTCTGATATTCAAATCAATAGTTCTGGAGTTCCTGAAATTTAGGAAAATAGTTCTGCATATAAAGACCCCATAAGGGCATAAGACATATGGGGGTGCCAACTTCACGCAGCATATAAAGGTTGTGACAGAGGAGTTCTGGGCTTCTTTTCAATAGTTCTGGAGTTCTTTGCAGTATGAGCAATAGTTCTGCATAATTAAAACCATGCCAGCCCACTGAAATACACACCGTATAAGTATGCAAAAAATCAACTCTCGATTTTTTTATAGTTCTAAGGAGTTCTGGGCCGCTCTTTTACAATAGTTCTGGTCTTCTTTGCAATATGAGCAATAGTTCTGTATAATTAAGGCCATGGCAGCCCATTGAAAATCACACCGTAAAAGTATGCAAAAAATCAACTCTTGATTTTTGAATAGTTCTGAGGAGTTCTGGGTTCCTTTACAATAGTTCTGGAGTTCTATGAAATATGAGCAACATTTCTGTATAGTTAAGGCCATGACAGCCCATTGAAAATCACACCGTATAAGTACGCAAAAAATCAACTCTCGATATTTGAATAGTTCTAAGGAGTTCTGGGCTCCATTACAATAGTTCTGGAGTTCTTTGCAATATGAGCAATAGTTCTGTATAATTAAGGCCATGACAGCCCATTAAAAACCAGATTAGCCCTCCCTCGGCAGCAGCTCAAGCCTAAGTCCGTACCCTCGGCGTGGAGCCCTTGAGTACGCTGCTCGCGCGATACCGTGACACAAAGTCTTACATCACTGCAACAACATTACACATATCACCTCCACACACGTGCACGCATACACGCTTACACATTACAAGTGGAAGGGTTTTATTTTTTCCCTTATCAAACTGAAATAGTTTAGAATATTATCCGATACGAAATATATATAAGGGTTGTTGAGGTATGTATGCTTGGTACACATATATGTTTCAACAACTCCAGGCTCTTTTACAATAGTTCTGGAGTTCTTTGGAATATGAGCAATAGTTCTGCATAATTAAAGCCATGGCTTTAATCACACCGTATAAGTATCCAAAAAATCAACTCTCGATTTTTGAATAGTGTAATCTATAATCTATACTAATATTATAAAGAGGTAAAGTTTGTGAGGTTGAAGGATATTACCCATATCTGGGTAGTCGGAGAAAATGGTCGAACGAAAACTTTCTTACGAACGCTGTCTTAATTATGAGATATATATAATTGAGTTCTAGAGAAAAGTTGTAGCTTGATTGCCTATTACCGCCCACCGAAGTGGGCACGGGTCGGCTAGTAGATGTATAAAAAATAAACTTGTATTTTAAATGCTATTTGAAGCAAATAAAACAAGATAATTACAAAAACCCGTTTTCTACTGAGACTTGAGCGAACTTATAAAAAAATATTTTACTCTTGTATGTATTATTTTACTCTTACTTTCCAATTACCCTTTTTCATTCTATATTCAACAATGATATTATAACATAAAACTATTATTATAATATTTATCCATACCTTATATGCTCTTTGAATTTAACTGGTCAAATTACAGGTTAATTTTACAATAATTTTAAAACGTTAATACGTGAAGCCAAAACATTATTAATTTCTTTATTTACGTAAAGTTATCTTTACTTAGAATTTGAAAGCCTTACCACCATACGTAACCGCTTTTTTTTTAAATGGCAAATAACTGAGTAGCCATGATGAAAACCTTTGATAATAGAAGTATATCTTTTGACAAAGGAACCCGAATAAAGTTCAAACTTTAAAAAATCAATGAATTATGGTCGAATGTCGACCACTGGGCGCCCACTAGTTTGACTAGTTACGATATCTTATGTCTACACACGACGAACTGCGCTGCGTCGCTGCACCCACAGAGGCTGCACCAGCACACATCTGAAGCTAGTTTAAACGCATAACTTTGATCGACTGTGCAATTGGTGTCATAATCATAGGTGATTGGTTATATAAATATTTATACTCCATTGTGATAATCAAACACAGTTGGATCCTATTATATTTTCACGGTTATATATAAGGTTATCTTAATTTTTTTATTCTTATTAAGTCTGACAACAACGACACCGGTTACGGGCGAACGGCAAACTCGGAATAGATATAAAAACATGTTTGCGAACTATTTAAATATGATATGTACCATTCTTTTGGCTCTCAGACGTTAAGCTTCAGTACGCGCCGCGATTTCAAGTTGATATATCGTCTAATAAAATATATACCGTGATATTTTCCGTTACCTATATTAGCGACGAAAGGAGTAAAAGATTTTTAACATAGATTGTATATTAAAACCTATGTTTTAATATGGATGAAATAGAAAATTTGTTACCTAAGGATGTCCAGAAAAGTTTGATATTCTTTGTTAATGGAAAAAAGGTAAGGTTCATGGCTATGCCGCCTACATCTTTGCAATATTTTTGTATTATCTATAAAGTCATACGAATTTTTTTATTCGAATTTATTATTATTTTATAACGATGGTGTTTTAATTAATTTGATGCCGCTAAAAGGCTCCAAACAGTTGAGGTGAATGGTACTCTAATAGTTTTGTTCCGCTTTTGAATCAATAATAGTTTGATCAATTTATCATATTAATTGGTTTATTATCTCATGATAATAGACAATTATTGCTACATATTATATAAGTATTTATGTATAATTATTTTTTAATCTAAATATTTTTTTATAACGTCTAGAACGATATTTTCATAGTAACTTATAACAATTATTTTTTGTCTATTCAGATATATATAAAGATAAAAAGCTCTTTAGAGCAAGAAGATTAAGAAGGTATAAAAATATCTTGCAATATAATTTGGCATTAGCCAAACAATATGTCTTTTCATCTTACAACAATAAATGTATAGATAATGATTTTATATTCAGCGAATGAACGCTGATATACATATAATTTTAGAGGAACCTACTTTGTATTTTTTATTATAGTTTCATTATCTTAGTGTGGATTTAAAGAGATTTTAAAGCAGTTTGGTTTATATTTACGGTATTCATTGCCTTGAAATACTGGGTTGTAGTGTGAAACCTTTCCTTAAACTAGGTGTATTTGTATTTGGAACTTCGTCGCCTCCTACTACGAGGCGGTTATGCTCGCAAAGGAGGCGGCGGAGAGGGAGAGGGAGCACACCAGCCAGCTCCCCTCCCGCGGTCGACGATCACGGCGGCCCAGGGTCAGCAATGACCTGAGGCAGCCGTAAAGAGGGCCTGCGGGCGGCGGACGCGGGCACGTCCGTCGCCCTGGCGGAATTTCTGCACAGGCCCGTGTGGTTGAGGCGCATTGTGCCGATGCGACTCCCACGATCGTTGGGGAGGGCAATCTACGATCCTGACCCCTCAACCGCGAATAGGCCTCTGAAAAGGGGCCGACACTTGTCGGGGAGTAGACGCCGTGCCAGTCGGCAGCTCCTGCTCCCTGGCCAATAGGTGTGAGAAGGCACCATGGAGTTTTAATCCGTGCAAATCGGACATACCCCACCCGCAGCTGCCCGGGTGGGAACCCGTAGGGATTTCCCCATGTAAAAAAAAGGTGTATTTGTATTAGAAGTTATTTATGTTAAGAAATACGAGTACTGTGCTGTTTTATGGGAGCTGTTACGTATTCCTTTCAAATGTATTGGTGTCTTTTGTTGTTTTTATTGTAATTTTATCTTTACTGTTTAGCCTCTATGGGAAAACGTAATGATTTGTAATCTAGATCTTCCTCGGGTCCAATCATTTATTAATTAGAACGCTACGTCCGAATTAGTTCAATTTTCAATGTGTTCAACGACGAAAAATTTATGATTTTATATATACCAATTGTGATTAAAACGACAGAATTATGCGACTTATAAAAATCAATTAAGGTTTGTTTACACTTACATGTAACGTGACGGCCTTGTATTCTGTTCTGGAAGTAAATTGTATTGAGTAATTAAGATTATTAAATTATTGTGATCGATAAATCCAGAACATTTCAAATAAACTGTAGTTTAATATTTATTGGAATAACAATATTTAGATCAATCGTTTGAGCACAAAATATTCGATGTAAATCAAAGTACCTATATTTCTACAATCCCACCAAACCTAAAAGAATCGAGACGAGATGCTTCTTATCTGAGGCACATAGTCATTGTTGTGATTGAATATCAAATTATAATAAAATTCATTAGTCGTATAATTAGAAATAACATCTCACGAACAGAGCGGTAAAATTTGTTACTGTGAGGATAAATTGATGTATGTCATTATCATTACATATAAAACAAATTCCTCTGCCACGTCTGTCTGTCTGTCTGTCTGTTCGTGATAAACTCAAAAACGACTAAACGGATTTTCATGCGGTTTTCACCAGTACATGAAGTGAATCATGAGGAAGGTTTAGGTATGCAATTTTTCAAGGTTTTTTATTATCAGGGCGGGACAACGTCTGCCGGGCCCGCTAGTTGTTATCATATGTAATAACCGTCTCAATATAATTCGACAATCTAATACATGTTATTAACCACCTAAATAATATTATTCAAAGTTTAAAGACACGATATGTGTAGTGTTGCTTAAAATAAATAAAAATGTAGGACCAGGAATAGTAATTATTCTGAAAACAAATTTTTGTATCATTTGTTCTCATTTGATATCCCTTACTTGTATTTATTTCGATGTTATAGCTCATGATATCATTCTACACAGTTCGAGTCTCTCGGTAAGTAATATAATATTACACGGCTTTAGTTTCAAGCTCATGATATACCACACTAGTTCAATACCTTCTCTGCTGTTAACTAGATTTATCCGGTACATTATGTCATACCTATATAAATCAGTACGAGAGAATGTTATATTTAAAAAAAACACTAGTTATTTCGAAGTTTTAAAGCAAACATCTATTCGAATTTGGTTACAACGTTAGACATATAACCCTTGCAGCATAAATGTATTCTGGTTCTAATGTACACTATTACTGGATACTCGTATCGCAGCATAGTTTGTGAATATACCTATATTATTTTAGGAGATAAAATGTCGAACTACTGATTCAATTCTACAGGTAAGATTAGGCAGATGGGAATGAGTTATATGGTTATTCAGTTTTATATCGTCATTAGCGTGAAGGAAATTGTGGGTGATAAAATAAGGCTAGTTATAAAATAAAACAATCAAAAGTTACTTCTTATCTCGACTAATTAAAAATTATATAGCACCTTTGTAGTTTTTTTAATTGTACCGTGACAACATTCAAGGCGCTATATCTAAAGGTAAGCACAGGAAATTCAAAAACTGAAGTTATTTCTTTTTTACATCATTATTATCGCTTTGTTTAACATGCCATAGAAGGTTTGGAAACCATTTAACCACAGTTTACATTTAACAATAACCATAGCATAGGGTTTCATCTTTCACTGAGTTTTTCTCGTAAGTCTATAGTGCATTCATCCACGGGTACGGATTCTGCGCTGTGTATATGCATTTTTTTTTCCGAACTGACTATGCTATTGACCTAGCAAGGTCTTAACAGCTTCACCGGACCACCTGTGTATATGCATGTAATGTGGTACAGTTGAATAATAGGTCTGCAGGAAATACGGGACGCATCCAAAATGTTACAAGAGTATTTTACTAACTATTGCTAGGCGGGATTACACTGGTCATTAAGGTGCAGCAGAATACGGGACTGTTGTCTGCCTTAACCATGCTTTAATACTGGATATACACTCGCACATCCCGGAAAGCTACACGCCTAACCGTGTAGCTAAGTATGCCGAGCGATACACGTGTAAACTGGTCCTGACAATTGTGTCCGCTCAAATATAAGGAAATCAAACAAGATTTTTTTACAACCTCTATCTGAATATAAGATATTTATTACACTTCTGGAGTAGGTAATTGTTGATAATACTTGGTAAAACAATTGCCTCAGAAACACCAGAATCATCATCAAATATCTTTTTCTAAGCGTTTAATTTTTGCCATTATCTGAAAAGGTATGTGGAGGTATTGCATTTGTAATAGGCCGGAGTATTTGGAAATCTATATAAATAAAATGATAAAGGCCTGCCGTTATGCGCGCCTTACTCATAAAACCACTGGTTAGATTTCGATAATTCTCAAATAGTTGATCCTTCTCCAATAAAAAAGATTATCACAACCTTAATTGTATATATAGTTATTAAAGTTTTAGGAAACTACGATATTATAAGCACTACGTGTTCAGCAATGTGTGTTTCTTCTCCTGTGAATAAAATATATTGTTAAGGAAATAAATGACACAGACGAAGTCGCGGTCATCATCTAGTAGGCGTTCAAAATTTGCAAGAATATTTTCTTTTAAAAGCATTGTACATCTTCGTCAATACTTTTGATCGCACTACTGTTATCTGCTGTACAGTACTGCTCTCTGTTCTGAGCGACAGTATTCAGAGCGGTCAAATAGTTTGGCAAGAACTGTTGGTAGGTACTTTTTATTGCCCGTGAGACTCCCTATAACATGAACTATCCGCCAGTTATAGTGTCGTAAAAATTAGTCCGGTGTAAGGGTACAGACATTAGTAGCAACAAACAGACAGATAACAATTTTAAAAGTGGTTTTCAGTTATAAGTAGTACCTACCGTATGTATATACTTTCATATGCATTTAGTAAAAAGTTGTTATGTAATGTAAAATATACATTTATATTTGATTTATTTGTATAGATGAAAAAAAACGCTTATATGAATATAATTTGTATCAGGTTTTGAAAATAAATATTAAAAATAGTCTTTATCTATATAATATAAATAAAACTGTAAAACCTTTACTGTGAAAAATATCTTGATTTAAAGATGTAGTTGCTCAACTTAGCAGAATTCGTAAAAATACCAGAATGGCGTTTCATTACTTGATCTTGAAAGGAAGCTAACGACGTTAAACAAATTCTAACGTTAAATATTATTTTCAACAACTACTTATTAACAGAAGGTATTATAATGATTAAAATAATCCTGATTGTCTACATTTTATCTAAGTATGTGGAAAGTAATAGGAAAGTTAAGTGATCATTCTTATAAGAATTTGTACAATAATTCACAATAATTTTTATTACAGGTAATAGAAACAAAGCCGGATCCAGAATGGACTTTACTTTGGTATTTGAGAAGGAAACTTCAGCTAACAGGGACGAAATATGGTTGCGGGGAAGGCGGATGTGGCGCATGCACCGTTATGGTCTCTCAGTATATAGAACTAAATGATCATATAAAGTATCCTTTTCAAGATATAGTCACAACAATAAAGATAACCATTCTACATGAATCCTTTAATAATTTCCGGTAATTAAAACATAAAGAATTTCTATAGGTTTTAGGTGAATATAATTTACATGTTGTGTTTTTAGCAATGTTGAATCTTAAAAATATTATGTTATCCTATAAAAAACTCCCAGACATATTGCTATAAATGCATGTTTGACACCTGTTTGTGCAATGCACGGAATGGCTGTGACAACAGTTGAAGGCATAGGGTCCACACGAGATAGATTACATCCAGTTCAAGAAAGAATTGCTAAGGCTCATGGATCTCAGTGTGGATTCTGCACACCCGGAATTGTAATGTCAATGTATACTCTACTGCGGAATAAAGAGAGAATTGAATATAACGATTTAGATATAGCGTTACAGGGAAATTTATGTCGATGTACTGGATATAGACCTATAATAGAAGCATATAAAACATTTACAGATGGATGGAAAAACGATTATACTGTCGAAGCAAAAACTTCGTGCATAATGGGCAAAGAATGTTGTCAAAATAAACAAGAAACGTTTAATGACAATGAGTTGTTTGATGCATCTTCATTTAGACCTTTCGATGTAACACAGGAACCAATTTTTCCTCCAGAATTAAAAATAAACTGTCATCACTATACTGGATCTTATCTATTTTTTAAGGGAGAAAATATTACATGGATACGGCCACAAAATCTTGATGAATTACTACACATAAAGTCACGGTATTCTTTTAGCAAAATTGTTGCAGGTAATACTGAAATTGGCATAGAAATAAAATTCAGGAACAGAATGTATCCATTATTGATATCACCGATTTTCATACCAGAAATGAGTTCCTGTTGTATAACGGAAACTGGTATTATGATTGGTGCAGCAGTAACGCTCACTGAACTCCTTAAATTTTTACAAAACAATGTCAAAGAATTTGAAACTACAGGGAAAATATTTAATACAATAAAAGATATGCTTCATTGGTTTGCGGGAAACCAAATCCGTAATGTTGCGACGCTTGTTGGGAATATTATAACAGCTAGTCCGATATCAGATTTAAATCCCATATTGATGGCTTGTTCAGCTGTTTTAAATGTTTGTAGTTTAGATAAAGGATGTAAAAGATTGATTGTTGATAATACATTTTTCAAAGGATACAGAAAAACAGTTCTTTCGGATGATGAAGTTGTTTTATCTACTGAAATTCCATTTACAAAGGAGAGACAATTCTTTAAAGCGTACAAACAAGCAAGAAGACGGGATGATGATATATCTATTGTTACTGCTGCTTTTAATGTTACATTTGAAAATGGAAGAAATGTTGTTTTATCTGCGAAATTATGTTATGGTGGTATGGGACCGACAACCATATGTCCAATAAAGTCCTCAAATGTACTTATTGGACATCGCTGGGATGATAGAATGTTAAATAATGTATTCAGTTGTTTAACAGAAGAATTGGAATTAGATATATCTGCTCCTGGAGGAATGGTGGAATTTAGAAAATCCCTATGTTTGAGCTTATTTTTCAAATTCTATTTATACGTATCTTCAATAGTAAACAGGTCAAATGGTTACAAAATACCGAATTATGAAGAAATTAGTGGAGCATATGGAATTCCTAACATGCAGCCAACAAGTTCACAATGCTTTCATATCAGAGACTGTGAATCTAATGCGGTTGGAAAACCAATACCTCACGCTTCAGCTTTCAAACAGGCTGCTGGTGAAGCAATATACTGTGATGATATCCCCTATATGGAAGGAGAATTATTTTTAAGTCTTGTTTTTAGCACTGAATCATATGCTAGAATACGTTCCATAGATGCAAGCAAAGCTTTGTCAGTACCAGGAGTCGTCACTTTTATTTCTGCTAAAGACCTTGATGCTAACTGTAACAAATTAGGACCATTGATTAAAGATGAACAAATATTTTATAATGAAATCGTTACAAGTCGAGCTTGTATTATAGGGGCTATAATTGCAAAATCTGAAGCCATAGCTAAACGGGCAAAGAATCTTGTGATTATTGTTTATGAACCCCTAGAACCAATTATAATCACTATAGAAGATGCTATTAAGCACCAATCATATTTCTCTTGTTCTCCATTAACAATGAAAAAAGGCAATGTTAATGAAGTATTTTTAAAATCTAACAACATCGTAGAAGGCATAACAAGGCTCGGAGCACAGGAACATTTTTATTTAGAAACATTTGCTGCTTATGTCATTCCAAAAGAAGATGAACTGGAAATTACTGCTTCATGTCAAAGTCCGGCAGAAATAGCTGTGAGTAGTTATCTGTCTACTTAATTTACAGGTAAATTTTGCTATGTATTTAGGCAATAAAAAGAGGCATATATCGTAATAATAATTTTAACCATTAATTTACAATTAAGCTCCTTCTACTCATGTATTTCAACTATTTTATGTTTTGAATTGCTTCGTCTGCTTTATGTAACTTTCGTTTAAATAAGATATATACGTAAATAATTTTATTGTTATTGTTTCTCTTTCGTATTTAATTACCCATTAAAAAGGACGTTTTTATTAATATAACATATTTTTCAGAGTTTAGTATCTCATGCTCTCCGAATACCTAATCATAAGATAGTGACTAAAGTCAAAAGAATTGGGGGTGGGTTTGGTGGGAAAGAAACAAGACCTGCTATCCTGGTTCTACCCGTCGCAATTGCAGCATATAAGTTGAAGAAACCTGTCAGAGCAGTCTTAGAGAGAGATGAAGACATGCAGGTTTCAGGTTACCGACACCCGTTTCTAATTGACTATAAGGTTGCTTTTGATGAAAGTGGGAAAATTAAAGCAGCCGTCTTTAATTTATATGCTAATGCAGGTTACTCAATGGATATATCGGGTCCGGTAAGTTTCAATGCTTTAAAAATAGAGTAAAATTGTTTAAATGTAATATAGATAATTTATAGTCTATGAATGTTTTTGTATGTAAGTTTCATTTCTTTGTAGATGATAGAAAGAGCAATGTTTCATATAGACAATTGTTATTATCTACCAAATGTTGAAATAAATGGTTATCTTTGTAAGACCCATACTCCTTCAAATACTGCATTCAGAGGATTTGGTGCACCGCAAGCAATGTTTGCTGCTGAAACAATGATAAGACACGTCGCTTTAGTTTTGGGCAAAAGTTATGAAGAAATCATTAATAAAAATCTTTACAATGAAGGATTTACAACTCATTTTAATCAAACACTTACCTACTGTACATTACCAAGATGTTGGAAGGAATGTCTGCAAAAGTCCGATTATTGGAGAAGAAAGAAAATTGTTGAAGAGTATAACCGGTATGCCCAAAGTTAATAATGGGTTCACCACTAGCTTTCACTTTATAAGTTGTATTCCTGAAATTAATATACTTTCTGTTTACAGAACTAATAGATGGAAAAAGAAAGGTATTGCATTAGTTCCTACTAAATACGGAATATCTTTTCAAGTTGATATTCTAATGCAAGGGGGAGCATTGTTGTTGGTGTATAACGATGGATCTGTTTTAATTTCTATTGGAGGTATAGAAATGGGTCAAGGTCTTTTCACAAAAATGGTTCAGATTGCTTCAAATGCTTTAGAAGTTGATTACAATAAGATTTATATCAGCGAATCAGCAACGGATAAAGTACCTAACAGTTCACCAACTGCTGCCAGTGTCAGTTCTGATTTGTATGGAATGGCTATTATTAATGCCTGTGATATCTTAAAGGAAAGATTAGCGCCATACAAACTCAATAACCCAACTGGTACCTGGGAAGATTGGGTCTCGAATGCATATGCCGATCGCATCAGTCTTTTTGCCACAGGTTTTTATGCTGCGCCAAAAATCGAATATAATCGCGATACAAATAGTGGAAATCTGTTTGAATATTTCACTTATGGTGTAGCATGTTCCGAAGTGATAATTGATTGTTTGACCGGTGATCATCAAGTTCTAAGAACAGATATTGTAATGGATGTCGGTGAAAGCTTAAATCCGGCAATAGATATAGGACAAATCGAAGGTGCTTTCATGCAAGGCTATGGATTATTCACGTTAGAGGAGCTGATATTTTCTCCATCCGGCGAAACTCTTTCACGAGGTCCTGGCACATACAAAATACCTGCATTTTCTGATATACCAAAGGAATTCAATGTCTCCTTACTTAAAGGAGCACCCAATCCTAGAGCTGTTTATTCGTCAAAGGTATTTTTTCCCGATTTTATTTGTATTTACAGATTTATTCTACTTTTTAATTTTTTGTAGTGACTATCCTTCCAGTGTTTATATGAGGATGGGCTAGATTTCTCTTGTAGTAAGTTTACGTTTTTTTCGTTTGGTTTTATGACAGTGTATGCTATTTAAATGATGTATTTGTTATTTATTAGTAATCTCTTGTGAATAGTTCATACAAAGGTAAAGTAAAAAGTGTAAAGTGGGCATTATAAAGAGAAGGGATACAACAAGTTATTATTAGGAAACCGAATTTTTAGATTATCTTGTATTTACTTTTATTTTAACTTGTGTTTTAGGCGATTGGCGAACCACCTCTATTTCTAGCGGCATCTGTATTCTTCGCAATAAAAGATGCTATTAGTTCTGCTCGTGAAAATATCGGACTATCTTCGTTCTTTACATTGGATGCACCAGCAACTTGTGCACGTTTAAGGATGGCTTGTGAGGACGATATTACTAAACAGGTATAATTCGTTTTATTTCCTTTCATCTCTATATTTATGATAGGTTTATGCATTTTACCCTTTAAATAAGATTAGTCGTTTGCCGTTTTAGTTTCTCTATGAAATAACTTATTTTGCCAGTGTTATTATTGTCTCATCATAAGATTGCTTATAAAATATTATTATTTAGTATTGGGAATATGTTATTAAACCATTATTTATTTTCTAAATAGAAAAAAATAAAAAAATCCATTAATGAAATTTGTATAAAAATGCAGTTAATCATTTATGTGTAAGTTCCGTAATCAAACTGATATATCTGAATTGGCGTTGCGTAGTAAATTTAAATAACAACATTTTTGTATGTATTCCTGCGTTTCCTGAGGATTTGTTAATTAAGTCAGAAATAGATAAAATCTTTTTTTATATAGAGAGAGTAACTCTAAATACTACAGGTGTTCAAGTTAAATTTAATTACGATTACGAAGTTGAAATTATGATGCTATATTCATAAAGAGTCGATTTTCATTTACTTTTAATAAACAAAGTAACGGATCGATGCCACAGTTCTTGTCTCATTGACAAACACACAGACTCCTTGACGTTATATGTAGTCGAAAGTAAACCAAAATATTAACCGACATCATGCTGTCATTTGTCAATTATTCATACAATCTATTTTGTGGTTAAGTTTATAGGTTATCTCAGTCTGTTAAATCAATTATTATTAATAAGCAATACGCAGATATATATGTGTATATACAATGTTATCAGTCGTAGTTAAAAACTATTAAAATCAGGCGTAACTTTTTTATATAATGTACTAGCTGGCCCGTGCCCACTTCGTTGTGCGGTAAACATTTATAAAAAAATTACTTTTTGTGACTTAAATATAAAAGTTAGACAAATGCTGTCGTTGATTTTTTTGTAGGCATTATCAAGCAAATCCGATTACCACAAAATATTTTTTTCATGTTTCGGGTTAATATGGCAATATATAAATACGAAAAATGAAAAAAAAACGTGGTAGTCTGAGTGTAGGTATAACGTAACTTAACAACTCACAAATAACGTGACTTTCTATTGGTAAAATAATTTTCAAAATCGGTTTAGAAGATCCAGATATTACCCCTGACAAAGCAACGTCACAAACTCACAAACTTTACCTCTTTGTAATATGAGTAATTAATATTAGTTTAGATAATGCAATTTGTTTTAATAAATATAATTTATTTTGGCAACTAGCAACTAGCTCTAGGGTGCACGGCGCCACCTCGGCTTGGGCTGTTGCTTAGTTCATGCAATTCGCAACCAGACTGAGTACATGATTAGTATTTATCGCAAATATACTCAGAGCGATAAAAACGTTTGGCGTGAACTGTACTTATTAGATTGTATTTGAATAACGATGAACTTAAATTGTTACAGCGACAATAGAGAACGATGACTGACACTTGACAGTGACGCCTGATATCTGTTTTCTCTACTTCATTCAGAGTGAAAGACAAATATACCTTCACATGTTTATTACAATTTTTATGTTTATTGTTATCAACTGCGTCGTTCTGAAATTAATTTTATATCGCGATACTGATTTTGCTGCAGCATGTCAACTTCTGCACTGTTTACCAGATCGTCATGAAAATTAAGAATATTTATTTGCACAATGTATGTTTTTCTATAACGTAACTATTTAATACAATAATTAATTAAAAATACCCGCATAAGATGCCCAGCCACGGTTATCTTCTATTAATATAATATGGATGTAAATCTAACGTGTCTCTATTTATGAAACATTTGTGAAAAAGAATACTGCCGTTTTTTTATATTAACGAGGAGGCAAACGAACAGATGGGTCACCTGATGTTAAGTGATCACCACCGTCCATAGACACTAGCAACACCAGGGGGAGTCGCAAGTGCATTGCTAGCCTGTGTAAGGGAGAGGGGAAAGGACGGGAGGGGATGGGAGAAGGGGTATGGAAAGGGGGAAGGGAGGTGCTAGTTGTCTAGGAATAAGTAATGAAATACATTTCAATCATTTTTTAGAAATGTCTGTCTGTTTGTTTGGAGACGCATCACTGCTAAAGTACTACGTTCACGATAAATACCTCATACCATAAAGCATACCCTCGAGTAACATTTAGTTCTTGTTTAAATAAAATCGGTTCAGTCTATCAAAAGTTATTGTAATTTTAATGACGACGAGATTTAAGTACGAGAGAAAAATAAATTAGTAAGTAGACTTAATATATTAAGATGATTTTATTAATCACTGTTTTTTTACATAAGGTTCTACGCAGACGAAGTCGCGGGCACAGGTAGTATAATAATAAAATAGCAAGCGTCACTATTGTAGAACGCACATCATTTGAAATACTCTGAGCCACTCTAAATGATGCTTAAAATAAAATAAATCCCAATCCAACAAAGGATCTAGAACAAACATTAGTATGATTCGCCAAAGGGGCTAAGTAGCAACGATAAAATAACATCTATATAGTAAATATTAGCCTACTATTAATTCAGAAAAAAACGGGGTACCCGTGAAATATTAGAAGTGTTTCCTAGCAAGCGAAGTATGAAGTTTTTTTTTATATATTAGGTACATGATAAAACAAAATTAATTAAAAAAAAACCTCCTAACTAAACTGCCATTGTTTAACTGTGGAGAGGAATTCTCGTCTATATGGCACAATATAATGGATACTAAACAAGATCAAGGAGGTTTTTTATTTATAAAAATATTTAAAAAAATCAATATATTAGTGTTAGTTCTATTTTTGCACTTGATTACTATAAAGCTAATTTTTCGTGAGTAGCTTGGTTTCGATGAGACGCCCAACAATTTCCTGTGTAAAAATTCTCGATTGTGGTAGCTAACAGAGGTATCAAGGATAAAATATGTCGATTTGATGATTCTCAAAGATATATTACTAACTGGGGTTTTTTTTTGTTAAATCTCAAGATAACTATCTAATTGTTGGTCTCATTGAAACGAAACTACTCACGGAAAATTAGCTCGATAGTAATCAAGTGCAAAAATGGACTGTGGATCCTGGACTATGTGTAATATTTGGTGATAACCACAAACTAAACCAAAACTAACGCCTGATGAATAAATTAACATGTTAACTACATTAAATACATTCTCAAACAAGTTATAGACTATTGAAATTCTTAATTACTCATTCATTCATATAGGCTAGGTAAAACTAGTGACAAATCATTGGATATCCTTTAAATATGGTATGATGGACACTAAAGTTCATAAGTATAATATATAAAAAGTTACTATTATAAGTCGTGTCTGTAATATGTATTGAATTTGTTTCAGGTTAAACCAACAATAAAGCAAGATGGTTCACCGTGGAACGTCGTCGCCTAATAAGTGATATTTATCTGTAAGATTGATAAATATCTTTATATTGCATTTCTTGATATTTTTTATGATACAGCATATGTTATATTATAAGATATTGTAATGCGTTCTTGTAGTTTATTTATTAACTAATATTTGATATATCGAGAGTTTACTGCAGAAACCTGATAAATGCAGTAAAGACAGTTGTGAGATCTTGCGACTTTAAAGTTTCATCAAATATACCACTTCAATACATTTATATATGTTTTCCCTTCGAAAAGGTATATGAAGCAAAAAGCACAGGTTGTGTCTTTACCACTGAATAAAAAAAATACCAATGATCTTTAAACATGATAGAAGTGAAAATTTCATATTACACTAAAAATATACAAAACTAAAAGCTAACATCACGTGGTGTTTCCAGGCGGTAGGCCGTAGGTGTTTGTAGGTGGTATAGTTACGCTGAAGCTATTACTGGTTTCAGCATGAATGGGTCGGCTCGCACGGGGTAGGACCATCCTTTCACAGAAAACCGACGTTAAGTAACTTAGAGAGCACCGAGGCCCACCTCCCCTTCCTCCACAGGCTGGCAACTTGCGACTCCCCTGGCGTTGCAAGAATCTATGGACGGTGGCGATCACTTAACATCAGTTGACCCACATGTTCGTTTGTCTCCTATGATATAAAAAAGGCGGTCACCTATCTAAGTATATAAGTATTTAACTGGTTTTTGCGGTAAACCTATTAAAGTAAATACCTAACATACAATACCTACATATTGTTTTTGTTATTTCTGTCTTATGAAATTTTATTTTATTTTATTAATTATATTATTTTTGTTCAGTTAATAACGTATATTAAATATATTATGAAATATAACTTTTCCTGAAGTTTTACTTCAACACTATTTCCTTTTTTTATTACCGAATGATCATCTAAGTAAAATAGATTGACTGTCTAGATGGGTATTTAAATGGAAGGAAGGTAATATTTTTCGAGCGCAATTATATGTATTCATGTCTATTTCTTGGACATATCTGTATCTAAAACAGCTTAATTTTATTTTAACATAAGAGATGTTAGATTTGACTTAATTGTCGGAATAACATAGGCGATATAATATGAAAGGTAAAAAGAAGGCTTTGTCGTTGGTTTAAAAAAATAATTAATTATTCTATTTGCTATTCCTTCCGAATGACTGCTATTTTAACATAATACTGCAACCAAAACAAAAACAAAAATACTTTTTTCAATTTAGGGCCTGAGAAGACGCTTATGAACGTCGAAACTACCACCAGTTTGACTAACAACCCAGTCATGAGATGAACTGGCAAGAAACTCACTCGGATTTATCTTTTAAATATGCATATATTCATATTATATTAATGCTACAGTCGCTCTTATTGGATGGTATCACCATCGTTCATAACTGACATATTGATCCACCGTACAATAGCACTTTGACACAAAAACTCGCTTGATATGGCGCTTAAACTTAGTTCGGCAAATCGGTATTATGCTTTGGGATTTTGTTGTAAAACCTAACACTGTTACCTAACAATCTGTTACTAGTTTTACTGAGTCTGAAATATAGGATCACTAGTTTGTCACAGTTTCTAAAAGTCTTTTGCGAAATCCAGCTTTTCACAGTTTTTGTGGACAGTGTGAATCCATATTATTAGAGTTACTTTTAAACCTCATTTACGTCGAACTTTTTGGGTGGTATAATTCAAGATTAGATAATGTAATAGAAGTTCAATTTTAATTTTGAAAAAGAAACGGATTTCAGAGTCAGCTTGAAAGCGGGCATAAGGCTATTAGTCTGGAGTATAGAATCCAGTAAATAAATTAGGTGTAATCTATACATATAATAAAAATGAAGTGTCTGTATGTAATTCAGAATTTTAAAAAATCACTGATTGGGTATGAAAGTATACACGCTTCTGATTACATAAATGCAATTATTATTAATTATTAATGCGGAGCTGCGGGTACAGCTAGTATAAAATACATTAGTCCGGTGAAGCTGCAAAGACCTTGCCAGGTCAATAGCGTAGCGAGTTCGAGAAAAAAAAACATAGAACTATATGTAATTTATATAAATAAAATGGCAGAGGCTTGACGTTACGCGTGTATCACATGAAAACTACTGGACAGATTTTGATTAATTTGTACTTTTTAAGACGATTGTCCTTATCTAAAAAATATATCACGATAGCTTAATTCTAGATTTCAAAGTTCCAAATCAACTTAAAAATAACAGACACGAAAATAAATGGGATAAGTATTGGTTGGTTGTCCTTAACATGTAGAAGTGCTTAGTGGCTGTTACTAACTAAAACGTTTTATTATTAGGTTACATTAAAAAAAAATGTTATATAAATAATATATAAAAAATGGCTGGACTACGGAAGCCCACTATAACATATCAATTGTTATTATTCTTTTGTTTACTGGTTAAATGAAGCAAATAAAATATTGAGTAATACTTTGTTTTGCTATGTAAAAAATATATAGCAGAGTTACTTATATTCCCATAGATCCTCTACACGTGCCTAAATTACTTTAAGCTTGCCTAGCGTTCCCCGTACGGGATGTGAGGTAGACGCTAGGTCAGCATGTACAACACTGTTAGAATAAGGAATTATTAAAATAAGAAATTAGGATAGGCAGTCTAGAATCGACTCTCATAGAATGTACACGTAGGTTAGGAAGTCTCAAATCGACTATAATAGTTTTTAAGTTATTTTATAATCAATGTCTAAAATCGACATAACTATTAAATAAATTGTCTAATATCGACTGTAGTTTTTAAAAAGCCAACTCAAGTGCTCCCGAAGTTAACTAGGTATTTTTTGTATCATTATTGATGTTTTGCACGATAGCATATTAAAGTAACATCTGTACTCCTTCCACCATAATACTTAAAATTTAATCATAGAGACAACAAGTATAAAACATTTAATTTAATTATACATAATTTTTCTTTTAAAAATTTTAATTGGTTTTAGCTGTGT
>MU159450.1:58340-78970 GCA_015888305.1 Antheraea pernyi | reverse complement strand
AATTACAATAGAAGAGACATTCGTAGTCAAGGCTTACCTTAAGGATAGTGAAGTAAGATTTATTATAGATATACCATTAGTTGATAAGCTCATGTACACATATTTTAAATTGTATTCCTTACCTATATTCCATGATCTAGAAAACCAAACATTCGTAATAGTTCCTGATTTTCCTTACCTCCTTGTAGAAGGTGAAAAGTATTATCCGATTTCGTCACCATGTAAAGAAGTGACAAACGAAGAATATTTGTGCTCAGAGAATGATGTTATACAATACACCGAGGAATCTTGCATTGAACAACTATTGAGGTACCGACAAAATCTGTCACTATGTCACCCACGACAAGTATACCCAGAAAGCATAAAACTACAAAAGATTACTGAAAACAGTTGGATCATCTTTTCCGAATACACTAGCATACTATCTTGCGTTTGTGGTAATGACGTCACACGCGAACAGTTACGTGGCACATATATAATAACTATTCATGAAGAATGTAATGCGTCCATAGGCGGGATGCAAATCCATGCGCAACGCCACCATTCACTGAGAACAGCATATAAGCATATACCTGTGATCAATCTACCCAGTCTCAAAGAAAAAGAACGACGCTTCATCGCTGCAGGAGATGAACCCATAAATCTAAAAGGGGTTCCACTCGACGACATACACCGCTTGAACTATATTTTGAAGAAAAGTGTTCAAAGTGAAAGTAATACAGTGCAAAGAAATAGTGTCAGTGCCTCTACCATAGTGCTCTATGTAATTGCAATTATGTTAATTACGAGCACCTATAAGTGTGTTCCGGCATCAGCACTTGAGAGCCAGTCCTCTGTAGGTTTAGCGTGTTTAGTCTTAGAGCATATTGGCATTTAACATCAGACGAGATTGTGGTCAAACGCTAAAACCTATACAGTACTAGTTGACCCGTTGCTGTGGCTCAGTTATTGCATGTTTGGGGTGTAAGGGGTGTCGAATAAAATCATAAGACTTAAAACACCCAAGCCAACCTGAATAATGAACGAGGCAATGGCGAAAGCTGGGTGGTAGGGTTTTGCCCGACTCTACACGTGCCTAAATTACTTTAAGCTTGCCTAGCGTTCCCCGTACGGGATGTGAGGTAGACGCTAGGTCAGCATGTACAACATTGTTAGAATAAGGAATTATTAAAATAAGAAATTAGGATAGGCAGTCTAGAATCGACTCTCATAGAATGTACACGTAGGTTAGGAAGTCTCAAATCGACTATAATAGTTTTTAAGTTATTTTATAATCAATGTCTAAAATCGACATAACTATTAAATAAATTGTCTAATATCGACTGTAGTTTTTAAAAAGCCAACTCAAGCGCTCCCGAAGTTAACTAGTTACTGATTTTTGTTTGAAAACAAGTTCTGTTAAACTTTTCCAAATAGCCTTGGTAGGAACAAGGCTTCATAAAAGGTCAACAGAATAAATCAATCGTTTAACTTGATACTAACGTTTTGACAATCAAAACACCTGCTTATACTTAAACTAGATAAAAAGGTCATAGATTAAAATTGTTAGTCTTAGATTTAGATTCGTGTGAGTTGAAGGAAATTATCATTCCGTGGCGATAAGTACTACTTACGAGTAATTGGCATTATAATGGCTAGTGTAGGGGTGTTATTACAAAAAAGTATTGAATAAATAAAATAAATAAATAAAAAAAAGCCTGTTTATTCCACTACATTGTTACATTTTTTTAAATACAATTTCTTTTTGTCATTAATTTTCGTGGACCCCTTTTCGGGTAAAGGCCTCCTCCAGAGAAAGCCAAGTGTCGCGACTCCTTGCAGTGTCTATCCAGCTCCTACCAGCTATAGATTTTAGTTCGTCTCTCCATCGAGCTTTTGGCCTTCCTCTACTACTATATCCGTGAGGTCCGTTCCACAGAGTTACAGTTTTTGTCCATCTGTTATCTGGGATACGTGCCACATGTCCTGCCCATCTCCATTTTAAGCTGCGAGTGAAGTATAGAGCATCTATTACTTTGGTTTTCCCTCTTATTTTTTTGTGCCGAAGAAGGAACTACTAAATTACAAAGCTGAAGGTGCTAGAGCTGTTATAAAATATGACAAAATTGTAATTTTGAATAAGAAAGAGAACCAAAACAAAGACAATAAAAACCAAAAGCGAAATCTATCTTTGTCTCCGAACGATAACAAAACAAAGGTCTCGTCTAATGCTTATCATTCAAGCAAGAAAAACAAAACAAACATCAATTCCTTCTTTGAACCAAGAAGAGGAAGCTCAAATTCACAACAATCAAAAACCAAAGACTCCAAGTCTGGTAACTCCAGTTCATTAATACAGATTACTGAATAGCAACGAACCAGGACCTCTCCTCTACACACATCCCCAGTACGGCTTGTCACCGCGGGGATATGCGACTCAAACCCTCCAGAGAACATAAATAATGGAAAGCTATATATATGCACGTACAATATCAGATCATTAAGCACAAACGAAAAATTACTGGAACTTAAAGATGCTCTCAAAAATATTAAATACGATATAATTGGCTTAGCTGAAACTAGACGTATTGGTACAAAAATGATTGAAGATGACGACCACATTATGTGCTTCACTGGTCAAACTGCAGGCCTCTATGGCGTCGGATTCTTAATAAAGAAAGAGTTTAAGCGAAACATAGAGAGTTTTACTGGCATATCAGAAAGAATATGTGTACTAAACTTAAAGTTTGAAAATTTTAATCTTACTCTGATACAAGTTTATGCCCCAACAGACAGCGCCAGTGACGACGAAGTTGATAATTTTTACTGTGAAATTCAACAAGCCCATGAGATAGCAGGAAAACATGTTATATGTATGGGCTGCTAAAGTACTACGTTCACGATAAATACCTCATACCATAAAGCATACCCTCGAGTAACATTTAGTTCTTGTTTAAATAAAATCGGTTCAGTCTATCAAAAGTTATTGTAATTTTAATGACGACGAGATTTAAGTACGAGAGAAAAATAAATTAGTAAGTAGACTTAATATATTAAGATGATTTTATTAATCACTGTTTTTTTACATAAGGTTCTACGCAGACGAAGTCGCGGGCACAGGTAGTATAATAATAAAATAGCAAGCGTCACTATTGTAGAACGCACATCATTTGAAATACTCTGAGCCACTCTAAATGATGCTTAAAATAAAATAAATCCCAATCCAACAAAGGATCTAGAACAAACATTAGTATGATTCGCCAAAGGGGCTAAGTAGCAACGATAAAATAACATCTATATAGTAAATATTAGCCTACTATTAATTCAGAAAAAAACGGGGTACCCGTGAAATATTAGAAGTGTTTCCTAGCAAGCGAAGTATGAAGTTTTTTTTTATATATTAGGTACATGATAAAACAAAATTATTAAAAAAAAACCTCCTAACTAAACTGCCATTGTTTAACTGTGGAGAGGAATTCTCGTCTATATGGCACAATATAATGGATACTAAACAAGATCAAGGAGGTTTTTTATTTATAAAAATATTTAAAAAAATCAATATATTAGTGTTAGTTCTATTTTTGCACTTGATTACTATAAAGCTAATTTTTCGTGAGTAGCTTGGTTTCGATGAGACGCCCAACAATTTCCTGTGTAAAAATTCTCGATTGTGGTAGCTAACAGAGGTATCAAGGATAAAATATGTCGATTTGATGATTCTCAAAGATATATTACTAACTGGGTTTTTTTTTGGTTAAATCTCAAGATAACTATCTAGTTGTTGGTCTCATTGAAACGAAACTACTCACGGAAAATTAGCTCGATAGTAATCAAGTGCAAAAATGGACTGTGGATACCCTGGACTATGTGTAATATTTGGTGATAACCACAAACTAAACCAAAACTAACACCTGATGAATAAATTAACATGTTAACTACATTAAATACATTCTCAAACAAGTTATAGACTATTGAAATTCTTAGTTATTCATTCATATAGGCTAGGTAAAACTAGTGACAAATCATTGGATATCATTTAAATATGGTGTGATGGACACTAAGGTTCATAAGTATAGTATATAAAAAGTTACTATTATAAGTCGTGTCTGTAATATGTATTGAATTTGTTTCAGGTTAAACCAACAATAAAGCAAGATGGTTCACCGTGGAACGTCGTCGCCTAATAAGTCATATTTATCTGTAAGATTGATAAATGTCTTTATATTGTATTTCTTGATATTTTTTATGATACAACATATGTACTATTATAAAATATTGTAATGTGTTTTTGTAGTTTATTTATTAACTAATATTTGATATATCGAGAGTTTACTGCAGAAACCTGATAAATGCAGTAAAGACAGTTGTGAGATATTGCGACTTTAAAGTTTCATCAAATATACCACTTCAATACATTTATATATGTTTTCCCTTCGAAAAGGTATATGAAGCAAAAAACACAGGTCTTTACCACTGAATAAAAAATACCAATGATCTTTAAACATTATAGAAGTGATAATTTCATATTACACTAAAAATATACAAAACTAAAAGCTAACATCACGCGGTGTTTCCAGGCTGTAGGCCGTAGGTGTTTGTAGGTGGTATAGTTACGCTGAAGCTATTACTGGTTTCAGCATGAATGGGTTGGTTCGCCCGGGGTACTACCACCCGACCCACAGAAAATCGACGTTAAGTAACAGTGCTTGCATTGTTGCGTTTCGTTTGGTCAGTGAGAGCGCCAAGGACCCACCCTTCCCTTCCTCCAACACCAACCCCCCTCCCTCCGCAAGCTGGCAACGCACTTGCGACTCCGCTGGTCTTGCAAGAATCTATGGACGGTAGTTAACGTCGAAACTACCACCAGTTTGACTAACAACCCAGTCATGAGATGAACTGGCAAGAAACTCACTCGGATTTATCTTTTAAATATGCATATATTCATATTATATTAATGCTACAGTCGCTCTTATGCGTCATAGTTCCTGTGATCGAGGAGAAGTAAGCCACCCGGTTTAAGACACTTTGCGAAGTTCGATAAGCACTGTTTCTGTTCACGACTATCGTAGACGTGTGAGAAGGAGTTCCCCAAACAAACCGCAGCGTCGAATAAAGTGTCTGGTAGCGAGGTTCCAAGGTCATCCGTCAATGTTTTCCAATTGGCCTGTTTGATAACTATAAAGTAAGAAGATAGATTGAGTTTTCTGTTATACTAGCTGTCTACCCCAGCTTCACACGAACTAATAAAGGAAATGAAGCAAACTATTCCCGTTACAATACCAACATGTAATCTATAGGTAACTACTTCAATATTGTAAAGAGGTAAAGCTTGTGAGGTTGTAAGGGATAATATCTGGAACTACTAGTCCCATTTCAAAAATTCTTTCAGTGTTAGGTAGCTCATTTAATTAGCTCTATATCATCACGCTAAGACCAATAGGAGCGGAGTACCAATGAATAATGTTTCAAAATCGGGCATTTCTTTCCTTTTCAGAGTTTCAGCGGCGTGTTAGTGTTAACTTAAGGAAAGGCTTAAGAATATTTCCCTCCTTTGTTTCTCAGAAGATTTTCTTCATTCTTTTTTGTTTTGTAGTAATTGGCAATCTTTAGTGTTATGAATAAAAAAATTGGAAGTTTTTTCTTTCTCTATAGTTGAAATTCAACCACTGGACGAGCACTCGTAAGATAAAAAGGGCAATTGGACGTCAATTTGTCATTTCTGTTAATGTTTTTGGAGATTTTTCTACTTGTCTGTGCCATTGACTCACCCATTTAATATAGAGATCTTAAAAGATCCGAAAAAGAAAACATTTTTGGAACACAAAATTTTTAATTTTCTGTAAGATTGTTCAAATATTTTATTTCACACAAATCTTATCCTTGTAATTAATTATAAACAACAAAATAAGAATTCGTCAAATTGGTACAGCTATTTTGTAATTATGTGATTACATACATTTGGCAATTGATTTTCATTCATATAAGACTAGCCGACTCCCTCGACTTCGTATACGTATCTCTATAGTTTTGTTAAATCTTAATGGGATTAGGCCGTACTTTCGATGAAAGCTCCCAGGCGGCTTGACTTTTTCCGATACTTCCAACAATTATAGTTACATTTCAACCAAGTTCGTTTACCTCCTATGGTATAAAAAAAAAACATTTTTTGCTGATCTAATCTTATTCTATTCTATTTTCTCTTTTCTAGTCTATTTCGTTGGTGATTCGTTGAATTTCTTGTATTCCTTGGTAGAATGTTTTTTCGAATATTTATTTTAGGTAATATGTATTTCTCCAGTGATGTTACTCAACGTTTCCTTTTTGTATTTCTCCATATTCATTTTGCCATGTTTGGGTGTTTATTTCCCCTTCCCCCTCCCCCCAACCCCCAATCATAGGATGGCAACGTAATTGCGACTCCCTTGGTGTTGCTAGTATCTATGGACCGCGGTGATGACTTACCAATCAGGTGCTCCGCCAGTTCGTTTGCCTCCTATGGTATAAGAAAAAACATTTTTTGCTGATCTAATCTTAGTCTATTTCGTTGGTGGTGAGAGTTAGTTATTTAGTTAGACCTTTGATATTTACCGTTCATCAAAATCATAGAAGCATCGTAAAAATCTTCACACAAATAAGTTGTTTTTTGCTACGCGTCATTTTTAATATTAGATGCCTTCTAAGCATTGACACATCCAAGACACATAGTCTAGAATAAAAGTAGCGCTCAAAACCGGCCGCAAGAAATATATATACGTGGTTATAGTTATGCAATTAACTTATGATTTTGCAAATTCAACCTTACCTGAATGATGTAAAGTTATTTTTACAAGGACGCAAGCGACGGGAGACTATTTGAAATGACTGCATAATCCCAAATTATGCACTAATTTTTGTGTGCCGGCTGTGAGAGGTTAAGTATGCATTTTGGGTTTTTGTATATCACTGCTTCTAAAATATTAATTGTAATATATGCTGTAAAGGGAATTTTGATCTATATTAAATGCTTAACTTAACAAAAATTTAACTAGGTAACAATTAATAATATACCGTTCAAAATAGCGTCGCAAGTAACTAATTATTTTTTCAATAATATGTAAAAGATAAAAATGTTTGCTGAAGGTTATCATTATTGGATAGACACATGTTTATAGTGAAATTTATTGTAGATATTTTCAAGATATTTAATTCAATACTATATTACTTTATTTTATGTATTACAAGCGGGCCCGGCGGACGTTAGTCCGCCCTTATAGTAAAAAACACCTTGACAAATTATATACCTAAAACTTGCACATGAGTCACTTTATCGACTGTTGAAAACCGCATGAAAATCCGTTCAGTAGTTTTTGAGTTTATCGCGAACAGACAGACTGACAAACGTGGCAGAGGACTAGAATATGTAGTGATATATATTATATTTATAAAGTAAGCAAAGTAAATATTTCTTATCACTTCACTTGAATAAAGCAGCTTTTCTCTATTGTATACTAGCTGATACCTGCTAGTGATCGTTTCGTTGTCTATATCTTTTTAACAATATATTTTATATACAGACGAAAAAATTTGATTACAAAATATATTTATAAACGTATCCGTTTTCCTCCGGATGCGCAACCACACCACTTACGCCACTACTTGACAGCAAGAAAACGCTGAACGCGTACTACTTCAAATTACTAAATAATCGCAGTTTCATAAAACTTAAATAACTTTATGTTGAATGAAGATATTGTGGTATTTTTTTAGATAAGGACCAAGCGTTTACGATTTAAAACTAAACAAATTTGTTCGAGATCTATCAAGTAGTTATTGCGTGATACACACCCAAGGGCATACCTTTATCATTTTATTTATATAGAAGATAAATATTATATACATGTAAACCTTCCGGAAGAATATCTCTTGACGATAGTGGGAACTATTAAAATCACCAAATTAATGCGTAGTTTAAAAGAACTAAGGGAACAGATAGACATATGTTAAAACCGTCTTTGTTTTTTAAAATGTTTATATGAACATTTGTACATTTATCTTTTCGAAACTACATAGGTGGTAGAACCACGCTGAAGCTATTACTGGTCTCAGCAGGAGGGTACTACCACTCTCTCATAGAAAACCCACGTGAAGTAACTATGCTCGCATTGTTGCGTTTCGTTCGGTCAGTGAGAGCGCTGGAGACCCACCTCTCCTTACTTTCCCATCCCCTCCCTTACTAAACACAGGCTGGCAACCCACTTACGATTCCCTGGTGTGTCTAGTGTCTATGGACTGCGGTGATCCCTTAACATCAGGTGACCCGCCTGTTCGTTTGCCTCCTGTGATGCGCTGCGTCGCAGAGTGATTATTACAACAGTTTGATATATTTTTGCCGTTCGAATTGACAACGTCTAGATGTTTTTAACTTTATTTGTCTCCTTGTTTTTGGGGTGATTAAGATATGTATATGTCCCTTTGGTTTAGCATTAATTTCAATATTTTCACTTAGAATACGGTTTCACTTGCGTGGTAAGTCTAGCATTTCTCTAACTTTGATAATATGTTTGTGGCCGCTAAATTCTTCTTCTTCTTACCCTTAACCAAAACATAAACATGTTTGTCATGTTGTGGTATATGATTTGGCTTAATTTTTACGATCGGCCGCCTGCCTGACATCAACCCTCCTTGGGATTATTTTGTTGTACCACTGTATTTATGATTATTGTTATATAGTTATGAAGTCTGATGGGCTACATAAGTAAGGTCGGTTTGTCATGTTGTGGTATATGATTTGGCTTAATTTTTACGATCGGCCGCCTGCCTGACATCAACCCTCCTTGGGATTATTTTGTTGTACCACTGTATTTATGATTATTGTTATATAGTTATGAAGTCTGATTACAATTTTTCGCTCCAGTTAAAAACGAAGTTCTTCAAGATTATGGTTTGTTTGCCATATTGCCTTTTTTATGTAACAGTAAACTAGCGAAATTTAGACTATTCCCGAGGACTGCATTTTCGGTTTTTTTTTCAGGATTCGTGGTTTCAGAGTTTTCTCAGTAATAGTAATATAATATTATATATACTATTATAAAAATATAAAATATGAAAACTATAATAGAAAGATTAAAAAAAATAGCTGATGATGGTTGCTAAATAGATACCCTTAACTGGATATCTCCATCCTGGAAATTTCGATTTAAAGAATAACCCTATATAAAAATTCTATCTATGATGTTTTTGTTATGATGTTAATTTAGGAGATGGGTCCGGTTGTTGTTATATTCCTATAACGAAATAAGCCCCATCATGGTTTCAGAATAAATTGTTAGGTCGTCAACCTCAGCGTGTACATCCCAAGTTATAATAGTAACTACCTATCTATAGGCATTTCTTGAACTGCACGTGTTTACTGGTATCTTCATGTACGAGTGCAATAGCTTCATCACAGGTTTTTTTATACGAACTCCACAACAAAGTTATTGCACTGTACCTGATGGAAAAAACAGCGCACACTTAGTACTGTTATACAAAATTAACTGTGGTCATCGAGAGTTTACAATCCATCGCCGGTCGCCACTATCATGCCACCCTGTAAGTCTATTGGCACCTGACCTGTAAACGCGAAATATGTAAAGGAGGCTATATAGTCGGACACAATTTTTATATTTAAGTGGGGACATGAATTTGCATATTCTTTTGGTAAAACGTAAGGTAACTGTCTGAAATCGGAGCTATTGTTATGTTTATATATTATTTAAACATCTGTTATAACGGTTATGATTTTCTATCTGTAATTTATTACACATACCGTGCGTTATTTGATAACGTCTGGAAAAATGTTTAAGTTACGATGAATATTTTACGAAATATAGATAATGTTACATTAATAAGCGTCATTTTGTGAAGTGTAATGCAGATAACAAGTTATTTACAGTAGAATACTATATAATTTGATCATCTAGAAAGACGCGGGCGCACATTACGCCGTATCGATTCCGCCGATAACGTATCGTTTAGTTCCTTGCCCGTCTCTTCGTTGAGTAACTTCAATATTACATTCTTTTTAGTTAGTTGTTTCTACGCTGTCTTATAAGTAAGACGCGTTAAAAGTAGTGTTGAAGTATATAATTGGGATTATTATTGTATGCAATATGGGTTTACTGAATGCAGACGAGGAAATTGGCGACTTTAGTACAGAGTTGGTTTTTTATGTCAATGGCAAAAAGGTAAAGAAAAATAACCATATTCCTTATTTAAAACAATATTTATTTACTTAATCTACCTTTATATACTATTTACTTACTAGTGTTCCTATGAAGCCCAAATGTATTTACTTAAATATTGTTACGAGAGTAAGAGGTTTTATAGACCATACTGGGATAATTAGGTATCATATTGATGATAACTATCAGACATATTGTTTTGTCCAATTACTGTTTGTAGAAAAACATAGGTAGATATGTTTTACTTGCACAAATAAATTAGTTCTGTTACTATTAATCGTTCTAGTGTCTTTATACGTCATCTTTTTATAGTATTTTTTTTATTATAAACAATATAATGGTTTATTAAAATAATAATATTGCAAAAGGAGTTACGGGCCTTAGATTAGATCATTAGAGAACTAGGCTATGGTAATAATGTTATTTTGATTTAAAGTTTTGTTTTATTGATGTATTTATTTAGATTTGAATCCTTTAAAAAAACGTAAGAATAAATTATTTTTATCTCTGGTTTGTAATATGTTATTTAGGAGCTTGATATTATTACGTTAATATGTAAGAAGTATTTCATCATGCCATGTTGTTTATTTGTTTCAACCAGAGATTGCTCGTTGGTCGGCCCTGATAATATTGACCCATGCTCCCTTTAATACAATCGCAACGATTATTTATTATACTTGGATGTTCAACAGGACTTATTTTATTTTAATGATATTTACATCACTGGCTGTATTCCCTTGAACGTATAAGTATTTTCGTGTACGTCATCATTCTTATCAAGTAAAGAGGTTAATGCTAGCTTATTTATAAGTTTCAATATTATCTGGCGAAATTGTGTACTCTTAAAGTAGGCAGTAGGCAATTTTCCCTCTTTATTGTCTTTTTAACTTCGATCTTAATAACGATTAGTATTATTTTCATTATTGTATCGTTTGTCATATTTTGAGTAGGTCTAAGTGTTAGTAAGCTTGATTAGTTCATTTACAAACTTAAGTGAATAGAAGCTAAAGTATCCACTCAATTAAAATTACCTACAGCCCTCAACAATCTTTTTGGTCTCTCTGAATAAAGCCTTAAGTACAGGCCTGTGCATAATACAGTCAAAAGTTAGAAACAAACAAAACAATATTAATACAAAACAAAGTTGAAATATTATTATAGAAAATATAATAATGGCATTAACAATATTAATACATGACAAAGTTGAAATATTATTATAGAAAATATAATAATGGCATTTAGTTATTCTCGATACATACATGCATCATATTATATTATAGACTAGCGGGTCCGTTGGATGTTGTCCCGCCCTGATTATAAAAATATCCTTGACAATTCATATACCAAAACCTTCCTCATGAATCACTTTATCGACTGCTGAAAACAGCAACACTTTGTTTTATACTATGTACCGATGATATAATATAACTCGTATTTTTAACTAAATTTGTGTTCTGCGTCTTTGTTCAGAGGGTTCAAAAGATTGCAGAGGACAGCACTTGTGTATTCGGAAATCGGAATTGAGATTCTTGATCTAATACAAAGTTTATTTTCGAAAACCTTTATAATCAAATGTCTTTTAAATCTCATAGTCATAGTTCAATTCTCATATCGGCAGATTAAAGTATTAATCATATATGAAGTATTAATAAATCAGTGTAGAGTTGAAATTTTGGAAGCTATTAATATGAAATTAGACCATAGTAATTGTCCTGTGTACCTAATATAGGGACACCTTAAGGAAATGTTTATAAAATTGTAACATAGGAAGGAAGATTTATATCATAATCATGTCACTTTTAAAGATAAATCTACCATATATGCTCTACGAACAAAACAAATTATTTCACCATTTTTTTAACAAAATAACCTAACCTAGCCTACCTTAGTACTTAAAATAAATATTAATAATCGGCAGTTGAATGACTTTAGGAAAACTTGTTGCCATAGATGTTCTAAATAGTTTATATATTTTATTTACGCATATATTGTTGTTTTAATCGACCATAACCTGTTAGCCTTGTTGACTCAATGAGGTCGTACGCCGAGAGCAATGTTAGCTAAGACGTAAGATTTTACTACACATGTTTTGATATACCAATAATACATGCGTAAACAATAACTATTTAGGTAGTTGAACCGAACCCAGAACCGGAATGGACTTTACTCTGGTACCTACGTAAGAAGCTGCGTCTGACTGGTACAAAATTAGGATGTGCCGAAGGTGGCTGCGGTGCTTGTACCGTTATGGTTTCGAAATACAACAGAATTGAAAAAAGAATAATGTATCCTTTTACTTATTTAATCATCAAATCATCAGTAATTTGTGGAGACAGTATACATATCAAGTAACAGTGACATTTATTTCAAGAACACATGTTGACTGCTATAATAATTAATTATTAAATTATATGTATATGAATTAATTTAAAAAAATCTATGTTTACTCATTCCGCACAAAACACGTTTATTGACAACTGCTTCATCATAAATTTTATTTGAAAACGAATCTAAAGAGAAGTAACACTAGTTATTAATAGTCAATTGGTGAAATTTATTTAGATACCAGCTTATGCCCGCGGTTTCGCGTTATCTGTACTAACATTATAAAGAGGTAAAGTTTGTGAGTTTGTGACGTTGTAGGGGGTAATCTCAGGATTTACTGGTCCGATTTCAAAAATTATTTCAGTATTATTATGGCTCATTTATCTAAGAAGGTTATAAGCTATATATCATCACGCTAAGACCAATAGTAGCCGAGCACCAATGAAGAATGTTTCAAAATCGGGTTTTTTTTTGCTCTTGAGAGCTTCCGCTGTGTTAGCGTTAGCCCAAAGTGACTATTCGACCCGGACGAAGTCGCGGGCAGAGGCTAGTGGTATGATCTATCCGTCAGGAACATTACAAAGATTGATTGTCCAAATGAAAGGTACACAAAATTCTCTTCTTTACCCTTCCGAACGTACATAGATTTCCATGATGATCGGTTATTACAGTTAAGCCACGAAAGTGTAACAAGCAAACATAAAATTCACTTTCCATACTTGTAATTTATTAGGATGCCTAATGTCTTTTCGATATCTAGTACATATTATAACGGTAAGTATTCTTGCTTTTAAATTAAAAGAGTATCTAAAAATGAACGGTGAGCGGGCTGAAATCGCTAAACACCAAATGAGCAATTAGAGTAGAATTTGTTAATATAATCTAGCGGTAAAATTTATGCGGGGAATATATTAAATGAAGTTGTACGTACCTTCCAATTTAGCACGAAGTATTGATAGATTATTTCATTACTTATTGAAATACGTAGTTCTACAGTTCTGTTATATGATGACAGTTATTATATCGTTTTTAAAACCAAAAATTCCTAGTAGTTGTGAACTTGTATCTTTTACCTATATCTGTGTGAACTTGTAAATTACCATATTTACTTATTACTTATATTATATTGTTCAATTTTGTTAGGTCACCTTGTACCTTAAAAATAAAATAACTTAAAACCACATGATTGGAACCTGGGATTGAATATATTCATAATATGTACTACGCGTGTATGTATTTCGCGTTTTTTATGCATCATACATTTTTTACATTCATATATTATAAGTAAAAAGTATAATGTTTTTGAGTTGTAGAGAACAATTTCATAGATATAAAATCTCGAGAAATACTTTCTCGATGTTACCCTTTAGTGATAAATTGTTATGGGTATAATAAATATATACATTATTTGACATTTGATATCGCTTTTGCGTCGTGGGTTATTGTTACGATTAAGAACTTTACCCAGCTGTTGAATATTTACAGAAAGTGTTAATAATACACTGTTATTATTTATCTAGTATGCCATTATTAGTATGACATTATTCCATTATCATTTCTGCGAAGGTTTTATAACTGTTTATTGAAGTTTATTAAATCTAACATAACCAAATTTTCACGGCTTCCTAAATCAATGATACACATTACGACATAAACAGGTACATTGGTTTGGGTACAATTTGATATATAGTGAATGTTTACAGAACAATAATATTTCCTTACGTCATATACAGACATCTCGCAGTAAACGCATGTCTTGCACCAGTCTGTGCCATGCACGGATTGGCTGTAACAACCGTTGAAGGTATTGGAACAACAAAAACAAAACTACACCCTGTTCAAGAGAGAATCGCTAAGGCTCATGGTTCACAATGTGGATTTTGTACACCGGGCATTGTAATGTCAATGTATGCATTATTAAGGAGTAAAAAATATATAAAATATACCGATATAGAAGTAGCATTTCAAGGCAATTTGTGTAGATGTACAGGTTACAGAGCTATTATAGAAGGCTATAAAACTTTTATTGAAGAATGGGAAACGCAACGAATAGGGAATGGCGTAGAAAACATTACAATAAATGGTAACGGAGTCACAAATGGAAAACAAAATGGAGCTTGCGCAATGGGGAAAGATTGTTGCAAAAATAAAAAGGCTGAAGATAATAGCGAATCGCAGTATATTTTTGATAAGTCTTCATTTTTACCCTATGATTCTAGTCAGGAACCTATATTTCCACCAGAATTGAAGTTATCTTCGGTTTTTGACGACGAATATTTGATATTCAAAGGAAAAAATATTACATGGCATAGACCATTGGAATTGAATACAGTTTTGTCGTTAAAAAATAATCACCCAGATGCAAAAATTGTTGTTGGTAATACTGAAATTGGAGTCGAAATGAAATTCAGACGTTGCACATATCCTGTTATAATAATGCCCAACTGTGTTCCAGAAATGAATTCTATTATTAAAACTGATACTGGTTTTATAATAGGTGCTTCAGTAACTCTTATGGAAATAGAAAATACTTTTAGAAAACATATACAAACTTTACCTTATTATAAAACGAGAACGTTGATCACAGTAATAGATATGTTAAATTGGTTTGCTGGTAAACAGATAAGAAATGTGGCTGCCATAGGTGGAAATATTATGACTGGAAGCCCTATATCAGATATGAATCCGATATTGATGGCTTTAAAAGTGAAACTGAATCTTCTCAGTAAGCAAAATGGACATCGTACTGTGTTAATGGACGAATCATTTTTTACTGGTTATAGAAGAAATGTTGTCCAACCAAATGAAATTCTGTTATCGATAGAGATACCTTTATCAACCAAATTTCAGTATGTAAAAGCCTACAAGCAGGCCAAAAGACGAGAAGATGATATTTCTATTGTAACAGCTGCCATTAATGTGGAATTCGAAGAATATTCTAATGTAATAAAATTGATTAATTTAGCTTTTGGTGGTATGGCTCCTGTGACTAAAATAGCAACGAATACTAGTAAATCATTATGTGGAGAAAAATGGGACGAGGTTATGCTTGAAAAGGCATTTTCAATGTTAATCGAAGAATTACCGTTAAGTCCTTCAGCACCTGGTGGCAATATACAGTTTCGTCGAGCATTAACAATGAGTTTATTCTTCAAGGCTTATTTAGCGATAGCGAAAGAAATGACAAAAGATGGTCTTTATAGATTTACAATTGATCCATATTATCAAAGCGGCTCGGAGCAGTTTCATGGAAAGATACCAAAAAGTTCACAGTATTTTGAATTAGTTGGTGATAAACAAGTAAAGAGTGATGCAGTTGGTAGGCCAATTCAACATATGTCTGCTTTTAAACAAGTAACAGGTGAAGCAATATATTGCGATGATATGCCAGCCGCAGAAGGAGAACTCTATTTAGCATATGTTCTAAGTACAAAGGCACATGCAAAATTACTATCTGTGGATCCAACAAAGGCTTTAGCAGAACCTGGTGTGGTGGCATTTTACTCTGCAAAAGATCTTACTAAAGAACAAAATGAAATTGGACCAATATTCCATGATGAAGAATTATTTGCTAGTGAAAAAGTTGTGAGTCAAGGTCAAACCATTGGTGTAATTGTGGCTCAAGATCAGGCTACGGCTCAAAGTGCTGCTAGAATGGTGAAAATTGAATATGAGGAAATACAACCAATTATTGTGACAATGGAAGATGCTATTAAATATAATTCTTTTTATCCACAATTTCCAAAAACCATTGAGAAAGGAGATGTCAGTAGTGTATTTTCAGATAGTAATAATATTTTTATAGAAGGAGAGTGCCGAATGGGTGGGCAAGAACATTTCTACTTAGAAACGCATGCGGCTTTTGCTATTCCAAAAAAAGAAGATGATGAGCTCGAAATATTTTGTTCAAGTCAACATCCATCTGAAATTGCAGTAACTATCAATATTGTTTTGTTTAATAAATGATCACTATTATATTACAATAAACATTACAAATTTAATTATTAAATATTATACGTTTTTTTCAGAAATTAGTCAGCCATGTTTTACATGTACCTATGAACAGAATCGTTGCTCGCGTAAAACGTATGGGTGGTGGGTTTGGTGGGAAAGAATCTCGTGGGATGTTGATAGCTTTACCTGTAGCCCTGGCTGCTCATAAATTAAATAAGCCAGTACGTTGTATGCTTGATCGGGATGAAGACATGCAAATGACAGGCACAAGGCATCCGTTTTTGATAAAGTATAAGTTAGCAGCTACCACTGAAGGAAAAATGGTTGGTGCTATTATAAACATTTATAACAACGGAGGATATTCTATTGATCTATCTGGACCTGTAAGTAGCACATTATTGTACAGACCACTTTATTTTTATTCATATGATTTTAAAATAAAATAAAATGTTTAAAGGTGGTGGAAAGAGCTATGTTTCATTGTGAAAATGCATATTATATACCAAATCTTAAAGTAACTGCGAACATCTGCAAAACTAATATACCTTCAAATACTGCATTCAGAGGCTTTGGCGGTCCTCAAGGAATGTTTGGGGCAGAAAATATGGCTAGAGCTATTGCTCACAAATTAGGAAAATCACCTGAAGAAATAAGTAGAATAAATTTATATCAAGAAAATTCTGTAACTCACTATGGACAAGTTTTATCTCACTGCACTTTGCAAAGATGTTGGGAAGAATGTATTGAAAAAAGTAATTTAACACAAAGGAAACTCGATATCGATCAGTTTAATAGGTAAGATTATAATTTATCAAGAAGTAAAAATATATATTATGCATATAATATAAGAGTTCCAATAATTTACAGAGTTGCTCAAAGATGTCGCCATAATTATAAACATTTTTTATTACAGACAAAATAGATGGAGGAAACGAGGGATCGCAATAATTCCAACGAAATTTGGAATTGCATTTACAGAAAAATTGTTGAATCAAGCTGGTGCTTTAGTTTTAATTTATGTCGATGGATCCGTACTTCTTTCGCATGGTGGTACAGAAATGGGACAAGGATTACATACGAAAATGATTCAAGTAGCTTCTCGTATCTTAGGTATTGATATATCAAAAATACACATAAGCGAGACTGCTACTGATAAAGTACCTAATACCTCAGCTACTGCAGCAAGTGCTGGTTCAGATCTCAATGGCATGGCCGTGCTTGAAGCTTGTGAAACTTTAATGAAACGACTACAGCCATATAAAGACAAGAATCCTAATGGGACATGGGAAAACTGGGTTTCTGCAGCTTACGTCGATCGTGTAAGTTTGTCAGCTACCGGATTCCACGCAACTCCGGATATCGGATACGATTTCAAAAATAACAGAGGAAAACCATTTAATTACTTCACTTACGGAGTGGCGTGTACTGAGGTGGAAATTGATTGTTTGAGCGGTGACCATCAAGTTATTAGGAGTGATATAGTTATGGATTTAGGTGAAAGTTTAAATCCTGCCATAGATGTCGGCCAGATTGAAGGTGGTTTCGTACAGGGTTATGGTCTGTTTACAATGGAAGAACTCATTTACTCTCCTACTGGCACTCTATTTTCAAGAGGCCCTGGTGCATATAAAATTCCAGGATTTGGTGATATTCCACTGGAGTTTAACGTGTCTCTTCTGAAAGGTGCACCTAATCCTCGAGCTGTGTACTCTTCTAAGGTAAGAAATTAAATATGTCTACAGAAATGAAGTTTGGATTATAAAGCCCGTATATCTAAGCTGGTATTTAAAACACTACTCGGATTTTTTTGTGTTTTGTTTAGCAACCACTTATCTTCTTAAACGTTAAAGGGTATTTTAATATTTCTAGTATTTCACTGTAAGCCGAGTGTTTCTTTTTATCTTATCAATTTATTCCATGTTTTATTTTATATATATTATAACAATAATTAAGTAACTGATCGACATACCCTACCTAGAGACAATCCACCTGTGGCTATAGGGACATGAAAATCTGCATGCAGATTGCTTTTAGTCTGTAGGTGAGTAGTAACAATTTTTAGAAATTTCACTTCAAAAAAGGTGAAAAAGTAGACGTTTTTTATGATTTTTTTTTTATTTTTCGTCTATATCTACGCTTTTATACACATAAAGTGTCGAAAATAATAATTGGATGTTAAACGCGTGCGAAGACGCGAGATATGCAGGTATATTATAAATTATAATTGTTCTATTCTTTCTAGGCTGTCGGCGAACCACCACTATTCTTAGCATCGTCCGCATACTTCGCTATTCTTGAAGCAATCAGGGCGGCACGTGCTGATGCTGGTGTACCTTTAGAGTTCCGGCTTGACGCCCCAGCGACTTCGGCCCGCATACGTATGGCTTGTGAGGATCATATAACAAAAAAGGTACATAAGTTCTAATGTATATTTACAAGCAAAGGTACATTCCTCGCCAAACTCTTTGTCAGCTCTAAATATAGTGCCTAGAACAGTAATTTTTGTTTACATACGTATTATACTATATGAATAAAAGCGACACAATTTAAGGATAAATAAATGCCAATTTTAGGTTTCTATAACAATTTTTTAAATTCGTTTTGTATTAAAATGTTGACTATATTACGCGCAAGCATGAACCTATGGCTATGTTCAAATCTGCCAAAAAGATTTAAGACGACTGTAGTTCTGTTTACGCGTGTAATTTTGTTCCGCATTTAGGATAGTTTATGTAAAATGCATTCCAACATTTGTGTATTATAAACGTCTCATTATACTAAGTAAGAGTCAAATATGTAGCTAACTGGTCCATGTTATTAACTTATTATTTACTATAATCTTATTTTATATTAAAGATATTATATAGTGTTATATTAAACGAATTATTTTCAAAGTTGCTCAGTAGGTAGTGTTCAGACGTGTTGATTGACGTAGGTTCGAATCTTTGCGGTTGAGTTGAAACTTTCGGTGCAGGAAAATGTTGTGATAAAACCATAGAATAGTGGTAAGGTTTTTTTTTAAGTCCGCCCAGGCTAGCTATCATCCCTAACTTCAAAATACATCGCCAAGCATCTCTTATGATGTTCCGGCAGCTACAATTGAGAAGCCAATTCACTGTAGGTTTTGCGTGGTCACAATTTTTAACCGACTTCGAAAAAGGAGGTTTTACTATGTTCGTTTATATGTATTTATGTTTATATTTTTTATGTATGTTAATCGATATCTCCGTCAATTATGAACCGATTTTAATTATTCTTTTTTTATTTGATACACCATATCGTCATTTTATTTGTTATGGGTCACATGTGGTCACATTCTGAAACTTATAAAGTGTAAAAAAAACATAGTTCTGTTAAATTTTGTTTGGTTAAACTTTACATTTCTTTTTCAGCTCGATAAACCGGACCCTGGCAGCTTCGTTCCTTGGAATGTTGTTCCTTAAGAAATATATTTCAGTTGTAGAAAATGTAGTCTTTACATGTATTCTATTAAAATTGTGCATATTTATTTACCTATCAGTCTTTGAATACCTACTTTAAAATAAATATCTCATAGTTCTTCTACCACGTTATTACCTATTCTTGTAGTTCATTTTACGCTAACACCTGTGTATATCGCTACAAAATATTGTCTATGGTCGCGATAAACGCTGACGTAGACCTTTCCTTGGAATGTTGTTCCTTAATAAATATATTTCAGTTGTAGAAAATGTAGTCTTTACATGTATTCTATTAAAATTGTGCATATTTATTTACCTATCGGTCTTAGAATACCTACTTTAAAATAAATATTTCAAAATTCTTCTACCACGTAATTAACTGTTCTTGTAGTTCATTTTACGCCCACACCTGTGTATATGTGTAATGTCATAAGTTGTACCAATAAAAACACAGATTAATTGTTCGCACGTCATTTCTATAACTCGAGTTTCGTGTCGACTATCTCCTTTGTGTTTGCCACATTATGTGTGCCAAAATCGACAGTTCGATTATCTTAGTGCTTCTATTTTCATACAGCCCAATAGTATGTGCACGACGATGATATTTTCCAACACTGGTTGATCCTTATAAATAAATCTAATAGCTGCGCTCCAAATAATGAAATGTTTTTATGGCCTGTTTCTCAATCATGAAATCCGAAGTATGCAGACGTTTTTTCAAGTACACTAT